>CM035436.1:137354639-137509639 GCA_020310875.1 Ceratopteris richardii
ACAGTGTGCTTCACATATCTTAGCATTCGTTTGGCTGAATTTAAATGTTCACTTGTAGGAGCTTGCATAAATTGAGAAAGAACTCCAACAATATAACACAAATCTGGTCTTGTGATCATAGCATAGATCAAGGAACCTATAATACTCCTGTATGTAGTTACATCATGTAACTTCTCTCCATCATTTGAGCATAGCTTCACATTTATGTCCATAGGTTGAGTGAGTGGTTCGCATTCACTCATTCCAAATCTGAAAAGAACATCCAACAAGTACTTTCTTTGCATCAAGTAGATGCCATCTTTCCCATAGACTATCTCAATGCCTAAAAAGTATTTCAGCTCACCAAGATCTGAAATTTTAAACTCCTTACCGAGTTTCCTTTTGATCTCTTGTGCTCCTATAACATTACTTCCTGTTATGATGAGATCATCAACGTATATGCAAATATATACATGCTTGCCTTCTTCTTTCTTCATGTAGAGAGAGGGATCTGCATTACTTGGACTATATCCAACCTTGTGAGGTACTCGACCAATCTTTGATTCCAAGCACGTGGTGCTTGCTTCAGCCCATACAAAGCTTTCTTCAATCTACAAACAAAATTTGGATGCTTTTTGTCTTGAAATCCCATCCGTTGACTCATGTATACCTCTTCTTGAAGTTCACCATTGAGAAACGCATTTTTTATGTCAAGTTGGTACAATGGCCATCTCTTTGCTGCACTCACTACAATCAAGGTTCTAATTGTTCCCATCTTTGCAACCCGGCTGAAAGTCTCTTCATAGTCGATGCAGTGAGTTTGCTTGAATCCTTTTGCTACTAGTCTAGATTTATGCCTTGCTAGAGAACCATCAACATTTATCTTTATTTTAAACACCCATTTATTTGGAACATTCTTCATACCTTCAGCCTTTGGAACTAGCTCCCATGTGTGATTGTCCTTGAGAGCTTTCATCTCTTCTTGCATAGCTTCTTGCCATTCTTTTTGTGTACATGCTTCTTCATATGCATCCGGTTCTTTGTCTTTGACCACCTGTGTCATATATGCAAAATGCTTTGCAATAAAACTATCATAGCTCAGCCTTTGGATTGGATACCTTGCTCTCGAAGACCTCCTTTCATTTTCTTTTGAACATTGCTTCTTCAACCGGTTCAACTTTACCTTTGGTGTGATCACCTCTTCATACTCTTCTTCACTTGCATTTGAATCACTATTTTGGACAGCACTTTCAGCTTTAGATCTTTCATAACATGTTGTTGGTGATGAGGAATGACTCCTTAGTCTTCCCTTCCATGTTGAGCTTTCTCCAAGTGATGTAGAAGCTTCTGGACTTGACATTTGAGTGCTTGTTTGCTGAAATTCTTCTTGGACAACACCTCCATCATCTTCGCAATCTTCTTCAAGAATCTTCTCTTTCCCTTTGTCTCCAAACCATGGTCTTAGCTCATCAAATACCACATCTCGTGAGACTCGTAGCTCCTTTGTCACCGGATTGTAGCACCTGTATCCCTTTTGTTCCGATGAATATCCAATGAAAATACATTTTTCTAACTTTGCCTCCATCTTTTTCCTTAGTTCTTGAGGGATGTGAACATAACACACACATCCAAAAACTTTGAGATGTGTAAGGTCAGGTTTCTTACCAGAATAAACCTCCTCGGGAGTTAGATTATGTACTCCAACCGTTGTGCACTTATTCATCAAATAAAGAGCCGTACTAGCTACTTCAGCCCAATAGTTTAGTGGCACCTTCATCTCGTTGAGCATGCATCTTGCAACCTCTGTGATATGTCTATTTTTCCTTTCAGTTATTCCATTTTTTTGAGGTGTTTACCTACATGTAAATTGTCTCTTGATGCCATTTTCATAAAGAAAATCTGAAAATTCTTTGGAGAAATATTCTCCTCCTCCATCGGACCTCAAGGTCTTTATGTAGCGTCCTGTTTCCTTTTCTACCTGTGCTTTAAATCTCTTGAACATGGAGAACATATCTGATTTTTTTTTATATGCAAAACATCCATACTTTTCTTGAATGATCATCGATAAAAGTGACAAAATATCTATTACCAGCCACTGATGGTTGTTGTGATGGTCCCCATACATCCGTGTGTATCAAGTCGAGGACATTCCTTGCCACATAGTTGCTCTTCTTGAATGGTTGTCGAGTTTGCTTTCCTAGTTGGCATGCTTCACAAAACTCATGTAGTCCAGCATCATTGAATCTTGGAAGACCTCTTACCACTTCATGGTTGCTCATGTCCTTGAGCTTGGGAATGTTGATATGTCCAAACCTTTTGTGCCACAAATCGATTTGAGCAATCCTCTTGTTTCCAAACAGAATATACATCACCTTTCCATGTGGTTGTTGAATGTCCAAAGTGAACATCCTTCCTTCTTTCCTTCCTTGAGCAATGACCTTGAATCCTTCTTTTGGATTCTTTATAAAGCAGCCTTTTTCATTGAAGATAACATGATATCTTTTCTCTACCATTTGTCCTACTGAAATCAAATTCTTTGCAATAGTAGGAACATGAAGAACATCAACCAATACCTTTCTATCTCCAAGCTTGATATCTCCAACATGCTCAATTGTGTGTTGAGTTTCATCGCCGGTCTCCACACATCCTTTTCCACTTGAAGCTTGTAGCTTTGTGAATAAATCTCCTTGGCATGTCATATGGTTGCTGCAACCTGAATCTATGAACCATTTTTGGTCATCACTTCTCGAGTTGTTGTAGTCATGCTTCATGGCAAGCATGGTTTGCTTGTCTCCTTCACTTGATGTATTCGCATAGTTATTTTGGCTCCTTTGGTTGCCTCCGTTCAGCCTTCCATTCTTTTGCCAACAATCATTTGCATAATGTCCTAGTTTACCACAATGATAACATGTTATACCTTTATGAGGATTGTATGAACCTCGACCTCTTCCTCTATTTCTTCCTCGACCTCTTCCATGTGTGTTGTCATTTGAGTTGTCCTTGTTGTCCTCCGAGTTGTGTTGGCTGAAATTTGTGTTGTTGTAGCTTCTTCATCTTCCTCTCGAGCCTCCTCTTGAGTTCCTTCCTCTACCTCTTCTTGCATATAACATTTGACTATGGCTGTCCTTACCTTTGTTGCCTTCTCCTTGTTGAGCTACTTCTTCAGCCAGAAGATTTGGTATAATCTCGTCGAATGTTGGTAGAGGATCTCTATAAAGAATGTTTGTGATGAGGGGCTTCCACTTTTCTTCACTCCTCAAGCCATGAGGGCTGTTTGGACTATGTCTTCCTCTTCTATCTTGCATCCAACTGATGCTAGCTGATCTCGAAGCTCCTTGATCCTCAATGTATACTTACTAATGCTTTGGTTTGAGCTTTTCTTCATGTTGTTAAGCTCGTTCTTGAGTTGCATCCTTCGAGACCTTGTTGAGGTAGCATACACCTTCTCCAATGCTTCCCAAACTTCCTTGGCTGTTTCTAAGCTTTGCACATGACCAATCATAGTGTTAGAAATAACTTGTGAGATGAGGAACATCACCCTTCGATTCCTCTCTTCCCAATCAGCAAATTGTCTCCTTTGTGCCAGAGTAATGTTGGGATTTTCAAGGTCCACCGGTTGTGGATCGTCTCCACTAACTAGACTCCATAAACCTTTACCTTTAAGGTAATTTATCATTCTATACCTCCAAGACTGAAAATTATCTTTTTCTAACTTCTCAACTTGTTGTCCTAAATCAGCCATTGAAAACTTCCAAGATTGAAGTTTACCTCAAGTATTGTGTGGCGCTCTTCCTTGACTTTATGAAGCTCCCCCTTGATTTGTAGCTTCTCCTTTGCTTCACTTGAGTTCCAAGGCTTTTCCTCTTCAAAATCCAATGCTCTGATACCAATTGTTGGAGAATTCCTCTCCTAATCGCAGCGGAAAGTGTAGAAGACTTTCTCAGGATCAAGACTCTTGCCAATAGCTGAACCTTCAAATGAAAACTCGTACCAATTGAAAATCGCAATGAACTTGAAACTTTGGTCACTCAAATTCGCCACCTATAGCTTTAAAATGAGCTATCAAACACTCAGTTTGGAGTAGATTTGGGTTGGCAACTCATTGATACAAAATAGGCTACCTGTCCACTCAGTTAAGCTAAACACTCAACTTCACTAAAAACTGAATAACTCACAGAGCATAAAGAATTTCATAGACCTCTTTTAAACAAACGAAGTACTTGAGATACACTTTCCAACGAATGTTTAAACACTAAAATTGGATACATATATTGAGAGATATGACTCTCACAAGTAGACTACCTAGACATGGGTGTGCGGCTGGACATACTCTATGAGAGTGAACTGAACGAAATGACTCAAAACAAATGAAGTAGCTACAAGGGGGCTTCCACGCCTTCTTCCTCTATCCTTGAGTGTCCTCCCTTGCCTCTTTTATAGCCAAGTTACCAAAAACTCTCATGATGAGTTGGAGATCTCTTCTCCATCCTTTCTCCACTACTTTGGACAACCACTCCTCTTACAGTTCAGTTTTTGTATTTGATTCTCTTTTGAATGATTCTTTTGGCCTCTACTACTTGCTGAAGTAAATGCTTCTATTTTTCATTTTTGTATTTTCCTTCTACTTGAAGAAAATCCTTTTTGCAAAAATATATACGACGTTACTTCTTTATTTTTAACAACATACACATACACATATACATATATACACATACACATACACATACACATACACATACACATACACATACACATACACATACACATACACATACACATACACAACATACACATACACATACACATACACATACACATACACATACACATACACATACACATACACATACACATACACATACACATACACATACACATACACATACACATACACATACACATACACATACACATACACATACACATACACATACACATACACATACACATACACATACACATACACATACACATACACATACACATACACATACACATACACATACACATACACATACACATACACATACACATACACATACACATACACATACACATACACATACACATACACATACACATACACATACACATACACATACACATACACATACACATACACATACACATACACATACACATACACATACACATACACATACACATACACATACACATACACATACACATACACATACACATACACATACACATACACATACACATACACATACACATACACATACACATACACATACACATACACATACACAGACACAGACACATACACATACACATACACATACACATACACATACACATACACATACACATACACATACACATACACATACACATACACATACACATACACATACACATACACATACACATACACATACACATACACATACACAGACACCTACACGTACACGTACACGTACACCTACACGTACACGTACACGTACACGTAGACGTACATGTACACGTACACGTACACGTACACGTACACGTACACGTACACGTACACGTACCCGTACACGTACCCGTACACGTATACGTACACGTACCCGTACATGTATACGTACACGTACATGTACACGCACACGTACACGTACACGTACACGTACACGTACACGTACACGTACACGTACACGTACACGTACACGTACACGTACACGTACACATACACGTACACGCACACGTACACGCACACGTACACGTACACGTACACGTACACGTACACGTACACGCACACGTACACGCACACGTACACGTACACGTACACGTACACGTACACGTACACGTACACGTACACGTACACGCACACGTACACGTACACGTACACGTACATGTACACGTACACGTACACGTACACGTACACGTACACATACACATACACATACACATATACATATACATACACATACACATATACATACTGTAGCTTAGTGATGAGTAGCACCTCCTTTAATGTCAATCCGGGAAGACATGAGGATGGTATGAAGACATCAAACAAGTGATGGCAGAAGTGTATGAGTGAGAAGCACACTAACATGCACACACATACACACACACGCGCACACAAGGTAAGACATGTTGGAGGATAAACACTCCTATGTGCACAACAAAAGCAAATGAACCCTCCTAGGATCCTGAAATTTTTCAGACGTAGGCTTTGTATTTTCTAAGTTTCTCTGAGTATATGCAGAGATTGAAAATTAAATTTTGCAAGCATAAACAAGACTTTAAGAGCTTTCAAATGAGAGTAAAATCACTCCATTTGGATACTGGATGATGCCTCAACCAGCTGCAACAAACAGACAACTTGATCTCTTCACAGAGTATGAGCTAACTAGATAGACACTGTTCTGGACATTTCTTTGCACATGTGCAGGCACTGAAGGTGAGACTTATACCACACAAAGTAGAACTTATAAGATTTCCAACAAGACAAAAATCATTGCAAATGGAGTCCGGATGAAGGAGAAACAACAATTACAAGACCGGGGGGTCTGCCAAAAACATCTAGATAGATAGAGTGTGTAAAAGTGAAATTTCAGCAAAATATGCAGAGAACAGGTAGTAGGGGGTGTGCTTAAGCAAGGGGGCAGCTTGGGCACGTATTTCCATGACTCTAAGTCATAATACAACTCATTAGAGGTTTTAAAGACCACGTAGTAACCTCTTTAACCAATCAAAAGCATATACATGTCAAAAGTGAGGTCCAATCACATCAAGAGGTGAGCTAAATCTTCTCTAATCAACTTCTTTCCATTATGGGCATAATTAGATGCCTCCAACTCGTGGAAATCAGCCTCCTTTGATTGTGGATGATGTGGAAGGTTCAATTTGGGGCATGTTCCCACACTCTTGAGCTTGAAAAACTTTCAACACTCCCCCTCAAGCTCAATTCTTTTCCTTTGTTGCTTCAGCCTATGTCTCTTATGTTGATAGCTTCCTTGAATCCTCCAAGCTTTGTACCTTCAAGAAACTTTGTCATCATGTCTGCAACCTGCATTTTAGTGTTCACATACCTTATATCTAGCTCTTTTGCCATCACCTTTTCTCTAACAAAGTGGTAATGAACCTCTATGTGCTTGCTCCTTGCATGAAACATGGGATTGTTAGCTAGATAGATGCTTGAAATGTTGTCTCCATAAAGAGGAAACTCCTCCACTTCTACTTCCAAGTCCTTAAGTAGCTTCTTAAGCCATAATAGCTCACATGTAGCCAATGCTAAACCTCTGTACTCAGCCTCTTTGGATGAAAGAGCAACAGTGGGTTGCTTCTTAGAGCTCCAAGAGATCACTTTTGTACCTATCATGAAAACATAACCCGATGTACTCCTTCGATAATCCTTGCTATGAAGAGATGGATAGGTATGTGCTTGAAGATGAAGAGGTGTTGCAAAATCCTTGATCTACACCAGTCAAATGAACTCCAAAAATATATGGTGGGCCCTTTTAGCTTGCCAATGGATGTATTAGACACCCTATGTACCTTGGAAGATCACTCTCAAAAAGATAGATCAAAACAGATAAGTTGGAGTTAGCTCAGAGGTGAAAACTTGCTATTCTTGGTTCATACACCTGTCTAGTGTTTTACATAATTCTCTGAGCACAGCAGCAGTTAGCTTAATTCCTCTTGGGGAAGTCTAGGTAACTTAAAGAGCTAACTTTCAAGAGTAATCTCATAAAAAATAATGAACCACACACTGAGAATGAGTTTTAACAACTGATGACATCATCCCGATTTTCACGGGCTGCTATAGTTTGAGACCAGTGAGCAGAAAAATCAACATAACTCAAAATGTAGGAATCCAATGATTATGGAAATTTGTATGGTTATACTAGATAGTAAGCTGAATCGAAAAAGTTTTAAATCACTGAATTTGGATAAGTAACCACTGAGAAATGGCTCTGACAAGATGAGTGAAAAAGTCGGGTACCTGACAGAGAAGTGAAGATGAACAGACCTTGTTGACTTCAAATGAACATAACTGAAGATTGCAACATCCAAATGACATAAAAATTTGTGAGCATATAGTAGACGTATAGGGATAACTTTACCAAGTTAAACCACTGAAAATGATGCACCAAGCTTAGAGAAAACATCTCTGCAAGTTGACTGAGAAAACTGAGAGTAATGGTAGTGAGTAGTACACTTCACAAGAACATGGAACGATGAACTCAAATAATCATGAAAATGAAAGTATATTGCTTGTAAAATACAATGACTTACTGATACATATGTGTGCCTTGTAATCACACCTTGATATGGCATAAAGCTCAGCTCTTGGAGGTCTTCACATAGGTCTCTGTAACCACGACTAAAACTGCCATCTATTTATAGTTGAGTTCGGGAGGCTAACTTCCCTCAATCACTCTCCAATCAATCAATGATTGATTTGATTCTCTACCTACCACAAATCACGAATTCGTGGCTCCTCTTTCCATTCTTGATCAAGTGGACTCAACCACTTAAGATTCTCTTACTTTTACATTAAGTAAACTCTTCAAAAGTTATAAGAGGTAGTTCACAAGTGAACTTTACATAGTCTTCATTTTAAGGTTTTTTCTATGACTTTGTGGGACTCAAGCCAATACTTAGGCTTGTCATAGACTTGCTCCAAGAGCTCCCCCTCAAGCCAAGTATGCTTGAGGTCTTCAATCTTCCAAGATTACCTGCAAACCAATCATAGCCTTGAATTTTGCAAAGCTTTGTACCATCCAATGCTTTGGTTAGAATATCTGCACATTGTTGATGAGTGGACACATATGATATTTGAATCTCTTTGCTTAGAACATTTTCTTGTACATAGTGATAATGAACTTCAATATGTTTAGTCTTTGCATGAAAGATAGGATTAGCAGCCAAATGAATAGAACTCATATTGTCACCAAAAATAGTTGGAGTTCCAAACTCCAATCCAAGATCTTTGAATAATGTCTTCATCCACATAGCTTCTTGTGTAGTTATGGCAAGACCTCTATATTCAGCTTCAGTAGAAGAGAGAGAAACTGTGGGTTGCTTCTTGGATGACCATGAAATAAGCTTTGAACCTGCAAAGGTAATATAACCTGAAGTGCTCCTTCTATCTTCCTTGGAGCCAGCCCAATCTGCATCAGAAAATAGCTTCAAACTCTTCCTTCATTGCATGCTTCCATTCTGTTTTTGCTTTGGCCTCTTCAAATGATGATGGCTCCTCTTGGTTTATGTCCTGTGCTATGTAGATAGAATGTTTAGTTACTAATGAGGTGTCAAACCCATACCTTTCTGGTTTTTTCTTTTCCCTCATAGATCTTCTTAGGCCATGATGTGATGATTCTGCCTCATGTCCAAGTTCCTGCAATTTTGCTTTACATTTAGACTTCCATGCTTTGATCTTTTCCATCTGAGATTCTTCATCATCCTCTGAGGTGTCTTGTTCTTCAATCTTCGGTTGTTCTCTACCAAGCTTTGGAAAATCTTCTTCAAGATTATATGGTAAATTGACCTTCCTTCATGAATCTTCATACCATGAATTGTTCTCATCAAAAACTACATCTCTGCTTACCAAGAATCCTTTGTTGGTAGGGTTGTAGAACCTGTAGCCCTTTTGATTGTTGTCATATCCAATAAATACACACCTTTCTGCCTTTGGATCCATCTTGCCTCTAACTTGTGAAGGAACATGAGCAAAAGCAATACATCCAAAAATTTTACAATGATCTAAGCTTGGTCTTCTTCCATTCCAAGCCTCATATGGAGTCATCCCATCAAGGGATTTTGAAGGCAACCTGTTAATCAAGTAAGTGGCTGTAGATACAGCCTCAGCCCATAAATAATTAGGTAAATGCTTTTCATTTAACATAGACCTTGCAGCTTCAACAATTGTCCTATTCCTCCTTTCTGCCACTCCATTTTGCTCAGGAGTGTACCTTGTAGTTACCTCTCTTTTGATTCCTCTTTCTTGAAGAAAAGAATCAAACTCATGGGAGAAGTATTCTCCCCCTCCAACTGACCTTAGCCTTTTTAGTGATTTACCTGTTTGATTCTCCACAAGAGCCAAATATCTTTTGAAACATGAAAAAACTTCATCTTTGTGTTCTTTATTAATAGGATAGTCCATCTGCTGCAATCATCAATAAAGGAAACATAATACCTTGATCCAGATATTGAAGCTTCCTTGCTAGGTCCCCATACATCTGTATGAACCAACTCCAAGAGATCTCCATGCATATAACCTTTCTTCATGAATGGTAACCTGTGAGACTTTCCAAATTGACATGCACTACACTTATAAATCATATGTTGTTTTGACAAATTAGGGAGTCCAAGTACACTTTGGTCCCTGCAAATTTGCTTTAATGACCTTTCACCAATATGTGCTAACCTTTTGTGCCATACTTCCAATTCTGTGAGTGTCTGACTACCATAATTAAAGAGAGCAATGTTTCTAGTGTCCCGTAATTCAAATGTGAACAATCTACCTGTCTTTTCACCTTTTGCAATTCTTCTGAATCCTTGACTTGGATCTTCAACAAATGCTCCTGCTTTTGTGAACCTGACTTGCAACCCTTTCTCTACTATCTGCCCAAAACTTATCAAATTCTTTGTAATGGTAGGGACATAGAGTACCTTACTGAGTAGGTTGATGTTTCCATCAGGTGCTTTGACATTGCCTATTTTCTCCATAGGATGTTTTGTATCATCTCCTGTTTGTACCTCATGCTTATTCCTTGGATCTTCTAAATCTGATAGGAGTGCCACATTTCCTGCCACATGATTTGAACAACCTGAGTCTATGTAGAAAACATGCTCATCAGATTTACCTTGTGGCATAGCCATGTTCATGATCAATAATGAATCCTCTTTGTTTGCGTCTTCTGTGTAGTTATTGTAGTCTCTCCTTCCTTTGTAGCCTCCTTGATAGTTTGAATGATTGTAGTTGTTGTAGTTGCCATGGTAGTTGTTGAACCTTCCTCTTGAGTAGCCATAACTTCCTCTATTGTATCATCTGCCTCTTTGATTCCTGGAATTCCTAAAGCAATTTTCAGTTGTATGATTAGTTAATCCACAAATAGAACATGAGTTGGAGTCTTGGGATCTCCCCCTGCCTTGTCTACCTCCTCTTCCTCTACCTCTGCCATGTCTTCCTCTACCTGCATAGTTAGCTTGATATGTACCTGCTTCATCATCCACTTTCTTTGCCTTTCCTTTGTTATCTTTAGACTTGATTTTATCAGTGTATAAAGCTGAAGATTGATTACCTTTAGAGCTTTCTCCATTTTTCATAAGCTTTGCCTCTTGAGTAAGTAGTTGTCCAATCAGTGTATTGAAATCAGGTACATGTATGTCCATGTACAAATCCATAGCTGTGGTGAATGCTTCCCACTTGTCATCTGCCTTCAAGCCATTGATGACCTGCCTTACAATTTGCTCTTCATCTATTACCTCTCCAATGCTTCCCAACTGATCCGCTATGTCCTTGAGCTTTGTGACAAAATCAGTCACATTTTGTTTGGGAGCCTTCTTGAGAGTTGTGAAATCCAGCCATAGTTGATGCTTCCTAGCTTTGGTACTTGAAGAAAAGAAAGCTTCAAGTGCATCCCACACTTCCTGAGATGTCTTACAACTTCTAATGTGAGGCAACAAAAAATCTGAGATAGAGTTGAGGAGATAAGACCTTGCAAGTGCATCCTTGGAGCACCATGTGCTCAATCTTTCTTGCTCTTCTTGTGTTGGTTGACTTTTGTTCCTGAAACTTGGCATAACTTCATCTCCAGCCACATAACCATATAAACTTCTACCTTGGAGATAGGCTTCCATTCTTAATGACCAAGCTGAGTAGTTACCTCTGTCTAATTTGTCAATTGATGAAGGAAATCCATCTGCCATGTTGTCCAACCTTGCTCTGGTACCACTGTGAAGAGATGGATAGGTATGTGCTTGAAGATGAAGAGGTGTTGCAAAATCCTTGATCTACACCAGCCAAATGAACTCCAAAAGTATATGGTGGGCCCTTTTAGCTTGCCAATGGATGTATTAGACACCCTATGTACCTTGGAAGATCACTCTCAAAAAGATAGATCAAAACAGATAAGTTGGAGTTAGCTCAGAGGTGAAAACTTGCTATTCTTGGTTCATACACCTGTCCAGTGTTTTACATAATTCTCTGAGCACAGCAGCAGTTAGCTTAATTCCTCTTGGGGAAGTCTAGGTAACTTAAAGAGCTAACTTTCAAGAGTAATCTCATCAAAAATAATGAGCCACACACTGAGAATGAGTTTTAACAAGTGATGACATCATCCCAATTTTCATGAGCTGCTAGAGTTTGAGACGAGTGAGCAGAAAAATCAACATAACTCAAAATGTAGGAATCCAATGATTATGAACATTTGTATGGTTATACTAGACAGTAAGCTGAATCGAACAAGCTTTAAATCACTGAATTTGAATAAGTAACCACTGAGAAATGGCTCTGACAAGATGAGTGAAAAAGTCGGGTACCTAACAGAGAAGTGAAGATGAACAGACCCTGTTGACTTCAAATGAACATAACTGAAGATTGCAACATCCAAATGACATGAAAATTTGTGAGCATATAGTAGAATTATAGAGCTAACTTTACCAAGTTAAATAACTGAAAATAATGCACCAAGCTCAGAGAAAACATCTCTGCAAGTTGACTGAGAAAACTGAGAGTAATGGTAGTGAGTAGTACACTTCACAAGAACATGGAAAGATGAACTCAAATAATCATGAAAATGAAAGTATATTGCTTGTACAATACAATGACTTACTGATACATATGTGTGCCTTGTAATCACACCTTGATATGGCATAAAGCTCAGCTCTTGGAGGTCTTCACATAGGTCTCTCTAACCACGACTAAAACTGCCATCTATTTATAGTTGAGTTTGGGAGGCTAACTTCCCTCAATCACTCTCCAATCAATCAATGATTGATTTGATTCTCTACCTACCACAAATCACGAATTCGTGGCTCCTCTTTCCATTCTTGATTAAGTGGACTCAACCACTTAAGATTCTCTTACTTTTACATTAAGTAAACTCTTCAAAAGTTATAAGAGGTAGTTCACAAGTGAACTTTACATAGTCTTCATTTTAAGGCTTTTTCTATGACTTTGTGGGACTCAAGCCAATACTTAGGCTTGTCATAGACTTGCTCCAACACTTGCTACCTGCCCTATCAGCATCACTATATCCTTTGACACTTAGATCAGCATCATATGAGTAAAGTAGACCTTGATTGATGGTGTTCTTGATGTAACAAAGCACCTTTCTTGCCGCCATAAGATGATCATGAGTAGGTGCATGCAAAAATTGAGAGAGAACACCTAGTACATATGCAAGATCAGGTCTAGTGAATGTAGCATAAATTAATGAACCAATTATGCTTCTATATAGTGTAATATCGTGTATAGCCTCTCCTTGACCTGCAACCAACTTTGTATTTGGCTCCATGGGCTGAGAAAGTGGCTTACAACCACTCATACAAAACCTGTATAGCACATCCAACAAGTATTTTCTTTGAATCAAGAAGATGCCATTGTGTGCATAGATTACCTCTATTCCGAAGAAGTACTTTAGTGTTCCAAGATCAGATATCTTGAACTCCTTTCCCAGCTTTGATTTGATATCTTTAATACCTGCAATATCACTTCCTGTGATGATCAAATCGTCCACATAGATGCATATGTATACCGTCTTGTCTGCTTGCTTCTTCATGTAAAGTGATGGATCTGCAACACTTTCTTTGTATCCACAACTTGATAAATAATCCATTAACCTCTGATTCGAGGCCCTTGGGGCTTGCTTTAGTCCATATAATGCTTTCCTTAGCTTGCAAACATGATTTGGGTACCTCATACTAGCAAATCCTTGAGGTTGGCTCATGTAGACTACTTCTTCAAGCTCTCCATTGAGGAAGGCATTCTTCACATCCAACTGATATAAGCTCCATTTCCTTGATGTGGCCACTGCAATCAAAGTCCTAATTGTTGGCATCTTGGCTACGGGGCTGAAAGTTTCATCATAATCTATCCCGTAGCTTTGGGAGAAGCCTTTCGCCACCAACCTTGCTTTGTACCTAGCAATGGAACCATCTGAATTTCTTTTAATTTTGTAAACCCACTTATTACCTATCACCTTCATGCCTTCTTGAGCTGGTACCAAGCTCCAAGTATGGTTCTCATCAAGTGCTTTGAGCTCTTCCTTCATTGCCTCTTGCCATTCCTTGCAATCCTTAGCTTCTTCATAACTAGTTGGTTCTTTGTCCTTGATTACCTGAGTCATGTATGCATAATGCTTTGCAATGAAATTATCATATGTTAACCTTTGTACTGGATATCTTACTCTTGAAGACCTTCTTTCACTTCCTTTAGGTGTGGTTGCCATCTTCTTTCTTTGTTTGGCCACTCCTGGAGTTTGAACTTCTTCTATCTCTTCATCTTCCAACATGCTCTCGTCCACATAGCTTCCTTCTTCAACTGAAATCTTCTCTTTGCCTTTGACTTTGCTTTCTTCAGAGCTGGTCTCTCTTTCCCTAAGCCTTCCACTCCATGGTGAGGGTGTCCTTGTGTTGCATGAGTTGCTTGGACCACTCAAATCCATGCTTTCTTGAACTCTATCATCATTCTTCAAATCTGTCTCACTATGTCTTCAACCTGCAATGGACTTGTGCATGCATACCAAGGCTTCAACTCATCAAAGACAACATCCCTACTTACCTTCAGCTCCTTGGTGATGGGATTATAGCATTTATACCCCTTTTGTTCCATAGAATATCCCAAAAAAATACACCTTTCAGATTTGGCATCTAACTTTGACCTCAACTCTTGAGGTACATGTACATAGCATATACAACCAAAGATTCTAAGATGTGAAATGCAAGGTTTTCTTCCACTCCATGCTTCCTCAGGGGTTAGATGATGTATACCTGATGTAGGACATCTATTCATGATGTATGTGGCTGTATATGTAGCCTCTCCCCAATAACAATGCGACATATTCATTTCGTTGAGCATACACCTTGCTACCTTTGCTATGTGTCTGTTCTTTCTCTCTGCTACCCCATTTTGTTGAGGGGTATACCTGCATGTAAATTGTCTTTTGATGCCGACCTGCAAAAATTCAGAAAATTCATGGGAGAAGTACTCTCCCCCTCCATCGGATCTCAAAGTTTTGATAAACTTGCCAGATTCCTTCTCCACCTGTGCTTTGAATTTCTTGAAGTAGTGGAACACATCTGATTTGTCTCTAATGCAATACAACCACACTTTCCTTGAAAAGTCATCAATGAAGGTTAAAAAATACCTATTTCCAGCAAGGGATGCTTCTCTTATTGGACCCCAAACATCCGTGTGAATGAGGTCTAAAACATTTGCACTTACATAGGTACTCTTCTTGAAGGGCAGCCTTGATTGTTTTCCTTGTTGGCAAGCTACACAAATTTCATGCAACATTTTAGATGTAAAATTTGGTAGGCCTCTTACCAAGATCCTCCTTTGCATGTCCTTGAGCTTTTGTAGGTTGATGTGACCTATTCGTTTATGCCATAGATCCAAATCTGCTATCCTCTTGTCTCCATATGTGACATACATTGAATGGTGTGGCTGATTTATGTCCATTGTGAACATTCTCCCTTGCTTTTTTCCTTTTGCTATGAGCTTGAAACCTGCCCTTGGATCCTCAACAAAACATCCTCTTTCATTGAACCTAACTTGATAGCCTTTTTCTACCATTTGGCCTACCGAAATCAAGTTTTTGGTAATAGTAGGGACATGTAATACCTCTGATAAGCACTTTGCTCTTTGATTTCCTTCCAAACTGATATCTCCCACATGTTGAATGATATGCTCTGAGTTATCACCTGTTTCCACATGCCCTTGATGCTTTGGGACCTGCAAATTACTAAAAAAATCCTTTCGACATGACATATGATTGCTACATCCACTGTCTACATACCATACATCTTCACTAGCTTGAGTTGTATCTTCACCATACCTCATGGCAAGTAAATTATCATTCCCTTGGCTGGATGATGTGTTTGCATAATTAACTTGCCCTCTATAATTGTTGTTGTTGATTTGATTCCCTTGTCTTTGAGCTCTATGATAGCATTCATTTGCAAAATGACCGAGCTTACCGCATACAAAGCATCCATTTGAAGTGGCTTGTCCTCTTCCACCAAATCTTCCACCTCTTCCTCTATTTGTGGCTCTTCCACCTCTTTGACCTGCATTTTCTTGTTGTCCTTGACATGCTTGGTTGCTTTGATATCTTCCTCTTCCTCTTGTAGCACCTCGGTTGTCTTCCTCTTCCTCTACCTGCATACAACAACTGCCCTTGGCTATCCTTGGCATTATGACCACCAAGGTTCATCTCCTCTGTCACCATGAGAGTGATTAGTTGATCAAAATCAGGAAGAGAGTTCCTTACATACACTGAAGTTGTGAAAGCCCTCCATTTTTCATCATCCCTAAGTCCATTTAGGGTGTGGGCGACAAGATCGTCATCATCTAGGGCACAACCGATTGACCCTAGTGCATCTGCAAGCTCTTTAACCTTTAATATGTAATCATTAGCACCTTGAGAGGGGCTTTTCCTAAGATTATTTAGCTCATTCTTGAGCTGAATTTTTCTAGCTTTTGTGGAGGTTGAATACAATCTCTCCAAGCACTCCCACACCTTCTTCGATGTATCCAAATCTTGAATATGGCCTACCATAGAGTTGCTAATATGCTGAGATAAAATGAAAATGACCCATTTGTCCCTTTCATCCCACTCTCTTACTGCTCTTCTCTGGTCATTGGTTGGATTTACCTCATCTATGTACGGTTTTGGCTCTCCACCACTCACAAGTCCCCACAAATCTTTCCCCATCAAAAAATTGCTTATTCTAAATCGCCACGGTTGGTAGTTTCCTTTTTCGAGCTTCTCAATCTGAGCATTGAGATCAGCCATGGTGCCTCCTAACTCTTTTGAACCTCCCCCTTGATGCAATGAAGTTGAAAAGGATGTCTTTCACCTCAAAAAATAGAGCTACTCCTCTTGATGAAGCTTCGTCTTTGATTTGATGATGTATTTGCTTCCCCTTGTTGTTGACGTGCCCGTTCTTTGCTTCCTTCCTTCAAACTTTGATGAAGTCTTTAATTCACTTCAGTAACTCCTTCTTCTCTCTTTGATACTCCACTTATGGCTGTGATACGACTGTTGGAGGATAAACACTCCTATGTGCACAACAAAAGCAAATGAACCCTCCTAGGATCCTGAATTTTTTCAGACATAGGCTCTGTATTTTCTGAGTTTCTCTGAGTATATGCAGAGACTGAAAATGAAATTTTGCAAGCATAAATTAGACTTTAAGAGCTTTCAAATGAGAGTAAAATCACTCCATTTGGATACTGGATGATGCCTCAACCAGCTGCAACAAAACAGACAACTTGATCTCTTCATAGAGTATGAGCTAACTAGACAGACACTGTTCTGGACATTTCTCTGCACATGTGCAGGCACTGAACGTGAGACTTATACCAGAAAAAGTAGAACTTATAAGATTTCCAACAAGACAAAAATCATTGCAAATGGATTCCGGATGAAGGAGAAACAACAATTACAAGACCAGGGGGTCTGCCAAAAACATCTAGATAGATAGAGTGTGTAAAAGTGAAATTTCTGCAAAATATGCAGAGAACAGCTAGTAGGGGGTGTGCTTAGGCAAGGGGGCAGCTTGGGCACGTATTTCCACGACTATAAGTCATAATACAACTCATTAGAGGTTTTAAAGACCACATACTAACCTCTTTAACCAATCAAAAGCATATACATGTCAAAAGTGAGGTCCAATCACATCAAGAGGTGAGCTAAATCTTCTCTAATCAACTTCTTTCCATTATGGGCAAAATTAGATGCCTCCAACTCGTGGAAATCAGCCTCCTTTGATTGTGGATGATGTGGAAGGTTCAATTTGGGGCATGTTCCCACACTCTTGAGCTTGAAAAACTTTCAACAAGACAAAGAGAGAAGCAATGGAGTTCTTTAGATTACTCAAAAGTGCTCTTACAAGTTCAATTCTACAACAAGCTAACCTCAAAAATGAGCTCTCTATCTCTTTTTATAGTTTTTGACTAGCTTTGGCCCTGTCAAGACCTAGTGTCCGGCCTAGTTAAAAATCAGGTTCCTACGCTAATTTGGAGGCTCAAATGAGCTCAGAAAATCATGAAAATTGATAGGTAGGTACTCCTAATGCTCCTCAAGCTCAAGGACTCCTTGGCTTGCACAAAATGGAGTTGAAACTATCCAGAAATGTATTTACAAGGTTAATGTAGTGATGAAAATCATTGTTCAAATGAGGTTTGGTTGGAAAATTTGGATGGCCTATTTGTCAGATCTTCGTTGACTACTTTGTCTGCTTGTGCCTTCTCTCCGTTTTGACTCCCTTCTCTGGCTTCCTTGTCTTGTGAGTCCTTGGGTGCCTTGACTGCTCCCAACACCCCCCCCTCTCGCGTTTGTGGTCTCTGACAAACCCTTTTTTGGCTGAGCGTTTGACATAGTATTCAACCACGTCTGAAGCTAGGTGGTGTTCTTTGAGCCGCAACCCCCGTGCTAAGTCTGTCAGGAGGGCATCCCAATCCATTGGACCTAGAACATCTGGGTGTCACAAATGCAGTTGTTCCGAATGTAAGGTTCGTTCTATTGCAAAGAGGTGGAGGAGATGGGAGGGTCTGGGAACAAAGATTTCAGAGTGGTATTCCCAGAATCCTGTGATGAACATCTCTTCAAATGTTTGCTTGTAGCACGCTGGGAGGTATTTAATTCGTGCGTGCCATGCATATATCACCTGAATGGAGGGGGTTGTACTCATATCGTAGACCAAGTCGAGGTTACCTACTGTGAATCCAACTCCTGAGAAATATGGATCTTTAATATTTTTGAAGGTTCTGAAGGTTACCAGCACCAACTCGAATATTTTCATGCACATCTATGCCATCACATCTAGGATGTTCCACAATCGGACTCCCCAGTGGCGGATGGTAGATATCATGTATGCCACCGAAGCTTGTCCCCGTGGTGGTGCCAGGTATACGTAATTGAGCCACTTTTTACAGCCTTTAACATTCTTCACAGTGATGGCAAAGTCAGGCCATGTGCGTCTTCTGAGGACAGGAGCATAACAGGGATTATACTTGATGAATAGTGGCATATTATTCCAAGTTTGAACCATCTCGAGGTAAGTTTCTAGGAGTCGTAACCGCCAGGTAAGGTTGAAAAATGGATCCTTGTGTCGCAGTTTGAGGTATATCATTGGGGCCGAATTGAGTGGCAAAGGTTGGGGGCTTGCCACATCGTCGTTGAATTTCTGCATTGTAGTCTGCTAAGAGCACACATTAGGGCACAAATTGATTTTCGTTTGTGCCTATCCATCGGTGATGAGACATACTTCGGAAATATTCTGATTTGATAATAGTGTCCTCAATCTTAGACATTGACTCGATCTAGACCACTACTCGATCATCGTGCGTACTGGCCATTTTCTCGAGTGTCTACATCCATTCTGGGGTTTCTACCTCTAGCATGTCCAATCCCTCAGAGGTTTGTTAGCCACCCCGCATTGGCATAGGAATATATGGCTCCTCATAAGACTCGTCTACTTCTATGGGTACCAATTCTTCCACTTCTGGTTTGATGATTGGGAAAGGTTGTCATTCATACTGAAGGAGCTTCCTTTGCAATTCTTCTACCTGCTCTTTTAGCTGTGGCTGGTGATGTTTTCATGGTATCAAAAGTGTGTGTGACCATGTAGATGGGGACAGTGGGTGGTGTGGATGTGATGTTCATGAATAGTGTTGTGAAGGTGGGCATAGTAACCCCTCTCAGATGGATGCCTTGAGAGAGGGGAACTCCCATGACATATGTGGTGATCCTGGACGTGGGGGTGGTCGTGTCAGGGGGAGGAGTGAATTGTGTAGTGATCGATGAGGAGTATGGTGATGATGGTGCTGCCTGATGTTCTTCCGCCTGTGTGGTATCTCCCGGTGCCAATACATCCATGTGGATTTGCTTTCCGGAGCGGAGGGGGCGAGTAGGCACTCGTTTCTCAAAGCGATGAATGTAAGCCATAGCCGAATGAATGGCTTCATCCAGGCCCAATGCGTCCGCATGTAGGTTCATGGATTCAATAAACATTTCGTCCACTCCTTCTGCTAACATTTGACTTATTAGCATCTTTCCTGTTTCCAGTGACAGCTTGTGATGCTCTTGAACTCTCTTCATAGTTTCATACAACCTTTTTATTTGTGCACTATAATCTGGGGCACCTGCTAGTTCTGAAGTTTCTTCGTATTCTTGATCATGTTCCTCATCTGCTTCCTCCTCAGTCTCTTCTTCATCTTCCTCAACTTCCACTACTTCTGGTTGGGTCGGGGCTCAAGTTGTTGTGGTAGGTTGTGGTCCTTGGGTCTGCTCTGCTTCCGTCTCAAGGTTAGACTCATTAATCATCCTGGCGATTCCTTCATCCGTTAGATAATTGTTGCTCTAGCACAATGGTGAGAACCACGTTAAGAAGCTTCACCTCCTTAATGTCAATCCGAGGGAGAGGTAGGAGTGATATGAAGATCGTGAATGTGAGATGATATGAGAGTGAAGGTGAGAAGCACAAAGGATGCACACACACATACACACACACAATGAAGAGACAAGCAAGACACAATGGAAGGTGGGAAATTAACTCTATTACTCAAGAATACTCTTACAAGCTCAAACTAGCTCTATGCTCACACTAACCAAAATGAACCAACCCCAAAAATGAGCTCTCTAGCTCTTTTTATAGTTTCTAGACTAGTTTTGACCGGTTTCACATCTAGTGACCGGCCTAGTTAAAAATTAGGTCCTAGAGGCTATTTGGGAGGGTAAACGATGTCTAAAAATAACGAAATTTGGTACGAGTATTCTACCTAAGCTCCTCAAGCTCGAGGACTCCTCGGCTTGCACAAAATGGAGCTAAGGATTACAAAAATGGGGTTTTGTCTATATTACATATGTTACAAGAGTGATGAAAATCACTGTTGGATGTTTGAAGAAGTAATAAAAATATAATTGTTTTGAAAAAATGATCCGACTGGCTCCCTGCTTCGTCTTCACATGCTTCCGTGGCGTCTGTGCCTCTGACTGCTTCCAACACCCCCCTCCCTCTCGCTTCTGTCGTCCCTGACAGAACCTTGTTGTGAGGTCTGCCGGATGTAATTCTGTAGGAGGTCTTGAGCGAGGGTGTGCTCTGATACACGAATACCTCGGGCGAGATCAGCCTCGAGTTTCTCCCAGTCGATAGGTTGCGGCTCGTCTGGTGGTGGGAGCTGATAGTGTGTGGAGTACACCATTCGTTCACAGGCGAATAATTGCAATAAATGTGTCGGCCTGCCTATGAATACTTCTGAATGGTACTCCCAAAAACCGGTGGTGAACATTTCTTCGAATGTTTGCTTGTAACAGGCCGGTAGATATTTGAGCCTGCAGTGCCAGGCGTAACACACCCGTAGCGATGGCGTTGTGCTCATATCATAGACTAAATCCAAATTGCCATGCTCAAAGCCCGGGGTGTTGACATGGGGAGCCTTGATGCGCCGGAAGACTTTAAAGACCATCTGCATCATGTGAAAGATTTTGACAGTCATTTGCACGGCTATATCATCCATAGGTTTTAATCGAGGGAGCCAGTGGCGGATCGTCGCCATCATATAGCCAACTGTGGGTAGCGCGACTGGTGGCTTGAAATAGGGGTAGTTCAGCCAGTCTTGGCACTGCTTATTGTTCTGTAGCTTTATAGCGAAGGCAGTCCAAGAGCGGCGTCGTGGTACTGGTCCCCAGCACGGATTAAATTTTAAGTGAAGAGGCGCTTTTACCCACGTGCTCATCATCTCTGGATAATTTTGCAGTAAATCTTTGCGCCAGTCTGGTTGGTGGATTTCACCTCTCTGCGCCCTTGGTGGCAAGTCCTCTGGCTCGAATTGAGTTGCATGCGTAGGTTTCTTGCCGGTTTCTTTTTCTATGGTTAATTGATATTCTGCCATTAACATAAAGTATGGTTTATACTGAAGCTCATGCCCGGATATGTATCTTCGCGGGGCCATGTGAGCAAAGAATGGTGATTGTAAAATTTTTTCTTCAATTATGGCCATGGCATGTAGCTGTGCCTCTACTCTGGCCGAGTGTGTCGTTCCGAGTTCTTCTACTGTCTTCATCCACGCGGGGGTAGGTAGTTCGTAGGTCATCTGGCCTTCGGCCGTGACGCGTCCGCCTGGGATGGGTATCGGTTCGTAAGCCTCTTCGAAGGTCTCCTCCACCGGGATAGTGACAGTCTCTTCCTCAGCTGGTAGCTCAGGTGGGGAGTCTGGCCTTGGTGGTGCTTCATAGATGGCAATCCTAGATTCAAGGTTTGTTACCTGGGCCCGGAGTGCGTTGAGTTCCTCTAAAACTTCAGGGGCAGGGTCCACAGGTGCTGGTACTTCCGCTGCTACTGGTACCTGTTGTGTTGCAGGTTCTCTGAGTTGTAGCTGTTTGTGATCTTCCTTTAACTTTTGATACTCTTCGTTCATCCGATCATAGTCCTCGAGCAATCTGACATGGTCGTCTAGCAACATCCGCATCGACTCAGATGGGATGGCCTTGAATCTGCTCGGACTTAGTGGCTTGTCTGGATGATCTAAAGCCGCCTCCAAGTTCTCTCTGTTCTGCTCTTGGAGTCGCTGGTTCTCCTCTTTAGCTGCGGCTAAATGTCTTCTTAATAAGCCCATATTTCTAGTAAGCGTTGCATTGCGGACAGTCTGGGCTCTAAGTAGGTTATCTAAATCTGCGGTGGCCTCTTTGCTTTTTTCCTCACTTTCTATTTCTAACTTGTGATAAGCCTCGCGTAACTCTTGGTACCGGCTGTTCAGTGAGGCGTTCTCAATTGACAACAAATTAAGCTGCGTTTGTAAGTCGTTCGTCGTTTTCTGCAGCTGTTGATAATTGGTGCCGAGTGATGCAAACTCCTCTCGGACTTGCGTCATACATGCGAACATGTGTTGAAATGCTGTGTCTACGGTGGGCGATAGCAGTAGTGAAGTGCTAAATGAGGATGCAGTGATGGTAGATGCAGTGGGAATGGGAATCGGGGTTGGGACTGTGGATGCAGTGGTGATTGTGGAAAATTGTGAAGTGCCTAAATATGAGGGTGTTGTGAGTGTAGTGGGTGGTGGTGAGGTGGGTGGTGATATGTCCATGCCATTGGACGTGTTTAATGTTGTGACTGTGAAAAGTGGTGTGATTAGAGGTGGTTGCGTAGGTGTGAATACGGGATTTACAAACGTAGAGTAGTTTACAGGGGGGATGGTGGGAATAGTTTGGTGAAACGGGGAAATAGGGGTTATGGCAGGTTGGGGAGGTGAGACGGGTGAGAAGGTTAGCGGGGTTAGGAAGGGAAATGGGGTTCTCAGAGGTGGGGGAAACGCTGGGAAGGATGAAGGAGTGAAGGGGTTAATATAGGGATGCAGAGGGCTGGGTGTGGGTCTGGTGGTATGGATGGGTAAGGAAGGGGTTGTGGCTACGTTGCTTGGTACGGGTGTGGATGTGGAGAAAGCAGGTGGGTGTGCGGGTGATACAGGATGGGTTGGTGAAAGATGAGGTGAAAGAGGAGTCGAAGGGGTGGAGGTTATTTCAAGGATTGTAGTGGTATGTACAATGGTGGTACGGGGTGGCGAATCTACAAGAATGGTTTCTGCGGTTACTGAACGTTCGGGGGCGAGGCGTGCCTCCCTGGCTTGTGCTGAAGATTGGGCTCCTGTTGGTACACGAATATACTCCCCGGGTTTTGAGAGTAGTCGCACTCGGCGGGGATCAAATTGTGGTAGTTGCTTTCTTTGTAAAAATCTGAGTGCTTCATGGGAGCCTACTGATTGGACTAACTCTCGGAAACCTCTGATATAGGCGTCTTCGAATCCTCCGGAGATGAGTTCCTGTTCAATTAATGCCTGGCTCTCCTCTTCAGTTAACCTCTTTCGTGCCCAGACTTTCTCCATGGTACGATATAATTTCTTTATGGCCAATGTATACGCTGCTGCTTCGAAAGTTTCATCTTCATATGTGCTGGTGTCGCCGTGTGTGTCAGTCTGTTGGCCTTGGCCCTCTGTCTGTTCCTCTTGTGAGTCCTGGCTGGCTTCATCGTCGCCTTGATCGTCGTCTGTTTCGGTTCTTTCTTCTTCAGAGCCCGACACAGCTTGTCCCTGTGGCAAGTCTCGCGGCGTAGTGGGGTAGCTGGGGCGCTCATATTCCTGGGAGAACAGTGGTGCTTCTGAATACTGAAACTCGTTTGAGAATGCATCAGGCATCTCAAAATCAAATGTCGTGTTTATGGGGTCGTTCTCCATATGTGGTATCGGGAAAGAAAACGCTTCCGCACCAATGGTGGTGGGAGCTTCTGTGGTTGTGGTTGGGGGTTCTGTGGTGGTAACTGCCTGAGGTGCAGCGGTACTCGTGGTGGCCTCCGTAATTACTGGTCTGGACAACCGTATGCGAATAGGTTGTACAGTGGGCTCAGCTTCTGTCTGTGGTCGCTCGGGAGAGGGTTGTGGTGACGGCGACTCTGGCACTTGGAGGCAAGGGATGGTGCCTCGCATGCGCTTACCAGCCCGTGTCCTACTGGGCTTCCTAGCTTTCTTCGCTGTGCTCTTGAATGCCTTCAATTCCTCTCCTGTTAGTGCACGCTCGATGGGCAAGTCATAAGCCAAGCACATATACACAATTCTTGTGAGTGCACAACATCCGTTAAGCACTTTTTTACGCTCCCATCTGTGCTGTGCCAGGTACATCTGATCTATGATCCAGCTTGCCAGATCAACTGTTTGAGGTCCCGTACATGCCAAATATAATCCAAACCATATTCTTTTGTGTGGCATGGTAAATCTGTCCTGAGCTGGAAAGGCAAAATGTTGCATGCATATTCTTAGTGGCTTTGACAACTCAGGTGTGATGGCCGAAATCTCTTCCCACTTCGTGACATCCCCACGTTTCATCGGTTCTGGAATCAATCTCTCTCGGTCTGTGGGAGTGTGGGTTCCATGAATCTTGATGGCTGCTCTGATTAGGTCCTTAGAGAGATAAAATCTCTTGTAAGGTGGATCATCCACTAGGGTAGGCAAGATGAAGGTTCCTGGGATGTCCTTATTCTCTGATGCCAGTAAGGTAGTGATCAAGTAATAGCACCTATAAAAATCTGGTTTGGGTAGAGGATCACTGAAATATTCTGTGAAACCGGCTCTGGCCCAAACATGAGTTAAATCTTGGGTGTTTTGTAGGGCTTCGAATTCTCTGGAGAAAAACTGGTACTTTCCCCACGTGCGGTCATCAAAAGTCAGAGAGGATTCAAAGATAAAGTCTGCGTCCGCGAGGGGTCCTGCCAGGCCCTGAAACCAATGAGAGTTCCTGTGTATCTTTTCGGTGTAGCCCATAGGGGGGTTATCGATAGGCATGGGCCCTGGAAATCCCTGAAATTCCGGCGGTGGAGCAGTAGGGTGGGACTCTGCTCGTAGCACGTTGAGTGGTACTGCTGCTACACTGGGGCCTACTCCTGATGTTCCTTCGTCAGTTTGCATGGTGGCTAGTGCGCTAGTGAGAAAGATCTGCTACAAAAGATTAACACATTAGCATGGAAATTAATCATGATCCCATTAAAGTGAGACCGCAATCCCTTTCCATAACTGATGCGTAACCCGTGTAGCCAAGTGCTGTGATGTGATGGATGCAATGTTTCTTGCAGCACTAGTGCAGGTCTCTAGACACCTATACGTTTCAGATCATGCATACATTTCTTGGTGAGATGAGATTACGAGTGGTGTGTGATGATGGTGTGTGAATTTATACAAGGTTTAAAGGTTAGTGATTTAGTACATGGATGTATGTTAGTCGGGGGGTAGTTAGACAATGGGTTAGGGGAAGACGGTTGGACACGTTTCGGTATCCATTTCCTAAGGATCTTGGGGTGGGTGGGTTTCTGCTGAGGGGCAAAAGGTGGTATCGGGTGTGGTGGTGTCGAGGGATGAAAAGGTTTGTAAGGATTATATATTACATGGCATATGGTTTGAGCTATGATACATGGTTTGGGTACCCAAATCTGCGTGGGTGTGGGTCTATGGGTAAGGTACTTCTTGGCGATCCACATTTGTCGGATGCTTGGGCCTGTAGAAGAAGGTCGAGGGGATGGTGGATATCGATTCTGTCTCTGTTCTGCCTTTTGCTTGTTGATCTCTGCTTGGTTGGAGTCCTTCGGTGCTTTTTGTCCTTTAGGCACCCATATTTGTCTGGTGCCGCTGCTTTTGGATGGCCTAAACTGCTTTCCTTGTTGTTCCCTCTGATACTGCAATCGGTCTGGGTTCCTTTGTCGTGGTCGACTCTGTTGTTGCTGGGGTTGAGAGGTCAGATGGACACTCTGCTTTGGAAAAGAAGGGAGTTCCAACACTTGCGTGACCTGCCCATCAGGAAGTGATGTCTTTCGTAACTTTAATCTAGGCCAGTCCGCAACAAGCTTGGAAGGATGAGCACCGTAGGGTGTCGTGCTCATTTGGCCGCTGATGCAACCCACCTGACCTCTGATTGTGCCCTTCTGCCCTTGCTGTTGGGTAACTGTCTCTTCTAGTTTGCAGGAAGTCCCAGGGAAGATCTCCTGTCGTCCTTCTGACTGACAACTGTCTATAGCCAAGCCCGAGTGGGTTGGTGTAGACGTAACGTGACTGGTCTGATTAAAGATCTTCCGGTCTTCCGTCGCATGCGTTTCATAGGGTCTAGGGTCACAACCGTCAAGCGGAGTGCGGTTAGGGAAGTCAAGCGGTATCACTCGCTTCTGCTCTAAGGTTCCAATCTGTAAGGAGCCTTGTCTAAGATTTAGGTCCACTGAGTGATCGTATAGCCAGTCTTGGCCCAGGATTAGGGGTTCTATCAGGTCGTCATCATGGCACACTAGTAATTTCGCTGTCATCGTCAAATCCTTAATGAGGATAGGAAGGTCCACCTCACCCATGCAAGGGGTTTCCATGCCTCCTAGGCCTATGAGGTATGCCTCAATTGGCCGCATTTCTATTCCTGAATCCTTATAGTGGGACCATCTAATCGCACTAGTCGCAGCACCTGAGTCAATTAAAGTCCTGAGTTCTTGGCTATGGTTACCGTGCTCTAGCCTAACTGTAATGAATGGTCTCCTGTCCACTATGCTAGGATGAGTGGTTGACTTTACTTGACACATGGCCATGGGATATCTGGGTGATGTTTCCAGATGGTTATAATGTTCTCTTCCTAGTCCTTGTCTTCTTAGCTTCATGCGCTTAATGCGTTCTATGGCTTCTGCCTGAGCTTCTGCTCGTATTCTATTTTCTTCCTCCTTACGCTTCTTTGCCAACGTGAGTCGTCTAAGCATATCCTCAGTAAGAGGTTCTTGATATAACTTGACTCTACAGCCACTAATGTAATTAGGCATTATATCACCTTCTAAGGTGGCTAACTGTACTGCTCCGCTCGTCGAGAGTCTGTTAATGATCATAGGTCCATAACCTCGCTTTTCTAACTTCCGTGCGTGCTGTTTCAGCGTATATACTAGAACTAAATCTCCTTCTTTTAGGCCTTTATCTTTCACATGTGCATCAAAATATGCTTTCTGTCGCTTCTTCGCTGCGTATATTCCTGCTGCTGCCTTCAGCCTTGTTTCTCCTAATCGTTCCAAGTCCATTATTCTCGCTGATAATTCATGGCCGGTCCACTCATGTTCTTGTGCAACCTTAAGGGTCGGTATCAAGAAGTCCAAGGGAAGCACTGCATTCTGACCAAAAACCATCTGAAAGGGAGTTGCATTGAGTACGGTCTTGTAGGCCACTCGATATGCCCAAACAGCGTGGTGTAGCTGTTTGTCCCAATCTGAACGTTTATTGTTCACGAGTTTCGTCAGTACGGTACAAAGTATCTTGTTAGTGCTTTCAGCTTGACCATTGGCCTGAGGATGATATGGTGCAGATTTCTTGTGAATCACCATAAAATCCTGTAACAAATATTCAATGACCTGGTTTAGAAAGTGAGTGCCTCGATCGCTCACTAACTCTATAGGCAATCCATATCTTGTAAAGACATTTTCAAATAAGAATTTTGCAGTAGTGTGAGCATCATTCTTTTTTGTGGCCTTTGCCTCTACCCATTTTGTAAGATAATCTGTGGCAACAATAATGTATTCCGCATGTGTACCTTTTGCAGGGGGGTTAATGGGTCCTACAAAGTCTATACCCCACTTAGAAAATGCACGTCCGCCCATCATGGGTTTCAATGGCATTTCATCTCTGCGAGTAGGAAACTGAGTTCTTTGGCACACATCA
The DNA here is from genome assembly GCA_020310875.1 of Ceratopteris richardii. Taxonomy (NCBI): domain Eukaryota; kingdom Viridiplantae; phylum Streptophyta; class Polypodiopsida; order Polypodiales; family Pteridaceae; genus Ceratopteris; species Ceratopteris richardii. Next base: position 137,383,009 of record CM035436.1, read on the forward strand.
CATCTCTTTACATAGGTATGAGCATCCATGTGAAGAGTGGGCCACCATAATCCTGCAAAGAGGATGGCTTTGATTATCCTATCTGGTCCAAAATGACCTCCTGCAACACCTTGGTGTGCAGTCTCTAGTATTCTCAGATAATCGCTCTCATGAACACATTGTCTTAGATATCCATCTCGTCCTCTTTTGTATAGATTATCGCCAATAAGTGAATAGTCTTGAGCTTCCTGCTCTAGACTGCGTTGTCTAGCTAAGGTCATTCCTTGAGGGAATGTGTTCGTCCTCAAGTATGTCACTAAAGGCTCACTCCAGTCTGGTGTGAGAGACACGTGATATAATGTCGCATGCTCTACTGGTGGTCTTTCACCACAATCATGGCATTCCTTACACAATTTGTAGACATCTGCTTCCATCGTAGGCCAAAATACTCCTAATCTATGCAGAGTCTGTAGTGTTCTATGTTTTGAATGATGTTGCTTTAGTGCACCTAAGTGTGCTAATTGCAACCAATTCGCCTGTTCTGAGTCATCTATACAACAAGCAAGAATCTTTTGATTATCTTGTTTATATATGCTTCCTGCCATTATTTGATATCTCTGAGATTTGGTAATCTCTCCTTCTTTGATCTTTATCCTAGGATTCTTGGGTCCGTAGGTGAGAATAGGGACTATAGGCTTAGCCCATTCCGGTGCTATCTCAAGGTTAAACAAGTATGCATCTGGTAGATCATCCGCTACTCCTTGAGGGGCTTCTCCTGAGGTTAATCTTGAAAGGTGGTCAGCTCTAAGATGTGTCTTTCCTTTCCTAACTACCACTTCAAAATCATACTCCATGAGTAATAGAAACCAACGTATCAGTCGTCCGGTGTTACATGGTTTGTTGACTAAATATAATAGGGCTTGATGATCCGTAAAGAACTTGAATTTGTTGGCCAATAAGTAGTGCCTGAATTTCTTTACTGCGTAGATCATCCCTAATCCTTCTCGTTCCGTCGTGGTGTAATTTCTTTCTGCTGCGTTCAGTTGTCGGCTAGCGTAAGCTATGGGGAGATCTATGTTACCTTCACTTGTGGGTTGTGCTAACACACATCCTATGGCGTAATTGGATGCATCCACATGTACATGGAATGGCTTACTCCAATCTGGGGTAGTCAATATAGGTGCTGAACACAAGCGTCGTTTAAGTTCATTGAATGAATTTTCGCATTCATCTGTCCACTCAAAATTGGTTAAAAGAGAGTACAAAGGCTTGGCTATGATTGCATACATGTGTATGAATCTCCTATAATAACCGCAATGGCCCATAAATGCCTGTACCTCCTTCACATTAGTTGGTCTAGGTAATTCTGCAATTACCTTCACCTTTTCCTCGTCCGTAGAGATTCCATTTTTTGACACAATGTGTCCTAGAATTTTGCCTTGTCTGACCATGAAAACGCATTTTTCTGGGTTCAAACAAACCTGATATTCTCGACATTTGTCGAATATTTGTCTTAACTCTGGGATATGTGTCTGTCGTACATTTGAATGCGCACATAGGTCATCGACATAAACTTCCAGGCTCTTGCGTAAGAATTCCTTAAAAACATGACACATGAGTCGCTGGAAAGTGGCAGGTGCATTTGTTAAGCCGAATGGCATTACACGAAATGCAAATATGCCCCATTCTGTGGAAAAAGCCGTCTTGTGTTGGTCTTCTGGAGCAATGGCTACTTGGTTATAGCCTGAGAATCCATCAAGAAAGCTGTAAACTTCCTTGCCCGCAACTCTTTCCAATAGGTGTTCCGTGATAGGAAGAGGATAACTATCTCTAATTGTGGCGGCATTAACTTTTTTAAGGTTAATACACACACGCAATTTTCCATTCTTCTTGGGCACAACCACAATGGGGGATACCCATTCGGTATGCTCAATTTCGTAAATGAATCCTGCTTCTATCAACCGATCTATCTCCTCTTTAATCTTCGCAGCGTAATTATCATTGTACGTGTAAGGTTTCTGTTTTGTCGGTTTCGCATCTGGAGTCATAGGGATTCTATGAGAACATATATCTGGGTCTACTCCCTTCAAATCCTTGTAACTCCAAGCAAAAACATCTCTATATTCGCGCAATAGAGCAACTAACTCTTCTTCTTCTTCTGTCGTTAAATCGTGCCCTATGTAGGTGCATTTTTCTTCTTCTCCTTCTATGGCAACTATGACTTTCTTGGTTTTCTCTCGGTTATCATATACTTGTCCATCCTTCTCTTTTCTATTGGGCATTCGTACCATGATTCTTCTATCGTCGATTTCGTATTTCTTGAAATTCTCGGGTACTTCAAATAAAGATTCTTCTTTTTCCGACATGGTTTCTTTCTTCTTTCTCTTCTTGCCTTCACTCTTATCAGTCACTTCAGTGGCTAACCTTACCTCGTTCGTAATTTCCTCGTGACTCTGAGTGTGAGTCTCTACTTCGTAGAAATATTCTTCCTCTGATGCAAAGGGTGGGTCCATAATGATTGATTCTAAATCAAAATCGCTTGCGTCCTCAAATGCATCAGTGTTCGGTTCGCACTCTTCTAAAATTGCATCGCCCATGATTGGCTCTATCGTGAAAACTGAAATGTCATAGCCATCCTCGTCACAGTGGGGTGTCCATTGTTCTTCATTGATGGCTACATCCATGGTTGCTAGTATTTCCGCCCAACCATGGGGTTCAAACTCCTCGTCAGGGAATACTACCGGTGCGTAGGCTGGATCTTGAAGGGTTCGTGGATGTTGTTCTGCACCTAAGGTCCTGGCTTCTAATCTTTCTTCCTCTTGTTTGGCTACTTTACACATCCATAAATGGGTATCCTCATGCAACCAAGAAGGATCTGATTCTAATGAGTGCACGGATTCCGTTTCTGCTGGTGTCTTATGGATGGTATTCCATTGTATTGGGGGTACATCCCTGTGTGAATAGTCTTTAAGATTGACTTTAGTAGTCACTCCTAAATGTTGCAAGTACAACGAATTAGTTCCCCAATCTTGTACAATTTGCAACTGACGCATGAATGGTCGTCCCAATATCATCTCATAAGCACGATTTTTCGCAAAGTCACAAATGGCAAAGGTATGCTCAAATTCTACACCACAAGTGGTGAGAGATATGCCTTCTAGTAAGCCTAATGGTTTCTCTATGTGTCCATCAGCCATTTGTAGCTTCATCCTGGTGGGTCTGAGTGCTGGCTTACCCCAACGTTTCCATAAGGCGGTAGTAGCGATAGCTACTCCGGCTCCTGAATCTAAGATGGCTTTCGTGGTGTAGCCCTGATGGGTTATTGGAAGATATGTGTTACCTTCCTCTCCTTCGCTTACGTCTCCAATCTTTTCCACGGGTATCTCTGGTACCTTCTTATGTGATCCTATCTGAGAGGGTGTGGTAGCTAGCTCAGGGAATTGATTTGCTACGTGCTTCCACAATTCTGGTTTTACCTTTAACAACTCCTCCAGAGTGAGATTACATTGTACTTTGGTATTCTTGATCACTTCCGTATTTCTAGGGATCACTGATTCTTCATTCCTCACTATTATCGTGGGTGCTCTCATGCTAATAGACTTAGCTTCCCAAGGCCCTGTGAACTGAGGTAATTCTTGTAGAGAATTAGACTCGAATCCTGTGGGTTCACTCAGGTGTTCCACCTCTACATCATCATATATAGAGGGGATGTCTTGGGGAAATTGTTCCTGCAAATCGTCTATTTCTTGAATAGGAGGATGAGTTCCTTGTTCTTTTCTCCATTTCTCTTCTTGGATTTCTCTTAAAAATTCATGTGAGTACCTATGTATGGAGGATAGGTTATCTTGACTCTCTGTATTGGGTACCTGAGACAGGGATGGTGGATTCCTTTTCGGTGTCTCTGGGATAATAGGGTTCCTATGCTGATCCTTTTTCTCTTTGCTTTCAATCAAGTGTTCTAGCCTCTCCATTAGTCCTTGAAAGTGTAGTTCCGGTTTTGCCATGTTATTCCAATTAAGATATCTAGAGGCTTCAAACAACGCTTGGGCTAGTTCTACCATCTTCATGCAAAGTTTAGTTCTCTCAATTTCTAGATCAGCTCGAGGGTAGTTTTTACTCATTTCCGTGACTTGAGGTCCCTCTTTTATTCTAGCCTGATATGCACGAAACATCATGTCTAGATCTTCCGGTATGGGTTCTGCTAAGACTGATCCTGATTTCTGAGCTGGGATTTCTTGGTTTGATTCTTGTGAAGCCAATTCTTGTATTTTGGCTCTAGATTCTCTTAGACTTCCTTCCAACTCACTTATCTTTTTACTCCATTTTCTCTTTATCCTTTCTCTAGAATCTTTCCAAGATTTCGTCTTTTTACTGCTAGATTCTGCAACTTCACTAGTTCCGGATACTTTCTCTGGATTAAGCTGTTGGTTTTGTAAGAGCGCCTGGGCTCTGGTTATAGCTTGGATAGGCACGTATGTAGGGTTGGATCCATCTGCGTTGTTTACAATACCTATCACGTTGATCGGTGTCACACTTGTAGTGTTAACTGGGTTCTTAGGACAATCTTTGATTACGTGCTCTTTGCCACAGTCGGCACAAAAGCCTTGTATGCTATAGTACTGCGATTGCCTTACTATTGGGGGATGTGGACAATCCTTAATGAAATGATCTCCTTGGCACCTAAAGCATGGTCCTCTAGGGCCCTGTGGTTTCTGTAGTCTCAATTGGGGCCGTGGGTTTGGGTTTGCGTACATCACATTAGTATAATCTGGCTCCCAACTAGGTTCCATTGGTGGACTATCATAATGATATGTCTCCACGTGTTCTGGTGACTCCGTGTAATAAGCGGGTGGACTAGTTACATGAGTAGAGTCAAAACTGTTCGAGTTCGGGTCACTTTCGGTGATCAGGGGTGAAGAAGGCACTAAGGCCCTACTTAGGTTCTCTTCTGCAGCCGCATATTTGACTGAGATGACATTCGCTGGCGGGGGTGGTTGCTGAGCTAAGACGGGTTGAGGTCTCTGTTGAGCCTGGTATGGGTAGTTCTGAGGAGGCCTATAGTAATAAGGCTGAGCATTGTATTGGCCTTGATACCTACCGGGCTGCTGGTATGTTTGTGGGTAGTTCTGTCTCACGGTTTGTTTGTTGTATGGGCAGTCCTGAGCCGTATGATTTGTGTATCTTCTCTCAATTGTACAATATTGGCCACTAGGGTTGGCGTGAGGTTGGGGTGCATTGGGGCACATGTTTGCCAAATGATTTCCACCACAAGCGTAACAACGTACATTTGTAGGTAGCTTGGGCACCTGTTTACTAGAAACTCCTAGTTTTTGGGCCACTTTTTCTGCTAGGTCTTCTATCGAATTAGACAATTTTGTGGATGCTAGAGAAGAACAATCTGAGTCTTTATAGACCTTTGAGAGTTCTAATTCCTCTCCTAGGTTGTCCTCAATGTCTATACATATTCTTACACATTCTTCCAGCGTTCTAGGTTCTTTTAGGTACACATAAGAGCGTAGTTTAGCGCTCAACAAGCCATCTAGGAACAGTGATACTTGTTTGGCTTGTGAGGGTAGCTCTTGCATTGGACATCGTTCAACATATTGTCTGAATCTACGACCTGCCAGTCTTACTGTTTCCTGAGGGGTTTGCTTAAAACTATGAATCAGCGAAGACGTGTCATGTCTAACCCCACTTTTAGAGAATTCAGTAATGAATGACTCTAAAAAGTGATGGATGTCTCTAAATTGCCTTTGTTGCAATGGTTGGAACCAAGTTAAAGCGGTATTCTTTAACGTTAGTCCAAATGCGTTGTACTGCGTGAACATGTCCTCGACTTGTTCTGCTCTTAATACTTGCTTGAATTCTGCGACATGGTCATAGGGATCTCCTGTCCCATCAAAGTAATTCTTCATTGATTTTACTAATTGCGTGGGTCTCAATACTCTTGCGTGTTCACGTGGTCTAGGTAGAGGAAAATCATCTCTACCACCTGGTATTCCATGTTCTCTTTGTCTATCTGTCCTATTAGTGTTCGTGGCTGTTCTATCTCTCCCTATGGGGTGATTGAAGCTTACTTCCGGTCTCTCGTAATTTCCTTCTCTTTGATTTCCATGGGCTGAGGATGTTCCTGTCCCTTGTTGATTTGCATTCATGTTCGTTCTGGATGGAGGGAATATCAATTCACCTCTCCAAGTGTAGGTGTTTTTAGCGCGCTCAGGCACCACAAAGACTCTTTCTGAAGTCTCATCCAGGTATACAACCTTTCCAGGTGTATCTGGGTCCTTGAATTCATAGATTGTGATGATGCCTACCTCACTGGGGTTTTCCTTTCTGTACCTCCAAAAGGCTTCATCTGTCTCTTTATTTACGAACAACTCTGTGCTTCTGTTATCTTGAGGGATCCACTCTGGGATGATTACTCTTGTTAGTACGGATTTCCCTCTAGGTGTCCTAGGTTCTTCTAATGGCTCTTTTCCTTGAAGTTTCGTTTCCGTCTCTAATTGAATTGTGCCAAACTCATTCGTATCGTTGGGCTGTGTACTCAAGATATACATGGTTCCTTCTTTGTCTATGTACGCGTCTCTCTCAAATTTCACCACTGGTCTTTCCAATCCAATGGGTTGATCAGGGTTGTGCAGTTGCACCACTTGCCTCTGCAAACCATCCTCATAGATGCGAGCACCTAATCGGTTGGTTCGGAGAAACTCTAACTGCGTTCTATAGGGTCCTTCAGGTTTTTCTAGGTATGCTACATTAGACCCTCCTGCTGGTCTGTCCGTGCTAAATGCCATTTCTGACTCACTTGATTCTGAGCTCAACTCGTAGGGATAACTACTGTTCAATTGCTGAGCCCAAGATCGTGCGGTGGTTCTTACACTAGCCTCTGATGATCTAAGGCTCCTTCTGTCCGACTTACCTATATGTTTGCCTGATCTAAGGTTCATTAATTTTCTCCCTTGCTCACTCAATTACACACTTAGATCGTCAATGGTTCTATGTGATCAATTCTTGGTTCCTTGTAATTTCTCTTTGGATTCTTGTCTTAATACATGCGTCAGGAATTCGACTTTCGTGATGATTTTAAGTTTTCGTTCCGTCAGACTTATGTTCTTTTCTTTAGGTTTTCGCGTCACACACACCTTTACTTTAAGTCTTAGACTTGAAATAATTAAGTATCTTAAACTTGAGGCGTTCCTATCGTCGTTAATCCACAACTACCGTTTAGCCTAAGCTAAAAATTGACTGAGGGGGTTGAGTAATCTTCCAACCTCGAGTCGGCTTTTCTGGTTGCTCTGATGTCCTGTTGCCCAAGAAGCCGTGCTTCCCAAGCTCTGCTGTCTTCACTGCCTTGCTCGCTTGCCTTTGCTTGCCCTTGCTAGACCTGGAAAATTCCAATATTAGACCAATTTACAAGATGATTAAACACTTGAGTATATACACCCTTTTTAGCTCCAATTTTCAATGTGTGCCCCCTGACTTCCTGGTCCCAAACTAGGTGAACCTCAAATTAGCTTATCCAAAAGTAGATGTATTCTTTATGAAAAAAACAGTTGAGGTCACGTAGTACTCGTCACGAGCTTTCTAACGAGCTATTAAGCTCAAAAAACGGACTTCGGATGAGAAAGTTACACGCGTTCAGGCCCCGGGGGGTAAAAACTGACAATCAAATTTTCCTTCAAATATGAGCTAAGGGGTCTCCTATGAGTCTAATGGTCCAAAAATTTTCCAAAAATTCCCTCAAAATTGGTCAAAAATTGAAGTCCAAAATTTGCGATGGGGGTGGGCAATCGCGATGGTCTGGGACCGTCGCGATGGTCCGAAAAAACGAACAATCGCGATGGCGCGGGTCAGCGGTCAAAGTTGGACAATCGCGATGGCGCGAAAAAGTGGACCGTCGCGATGGCGTGGGACTTGGACAATCGCGATGGCCCGAAAAGGCGAACCGTCGCGATGGCTCGAAGTGAACGATCGCGATGGCGTGAGATCGAACCGTCGCGATGGCCCGAAAAATGAACGATCGCGATGGCGTGAGGTCGAACCGTCGCGATGGCCCGAAAAATGAACCGTCGCGATGGCGTGATCAGGCGGACAATCGCGATGGCGCGGTCAACGGTCAACGGTGGACAATCGCGATGGTCCGAAGTGAACCGTCGCGATGGTCCGCGATGCGATGGCTTGAGCCAATCGCGATGGTCCGAATTTGGGCTGTCGCGATGGTCCAAAAAATGAACCGTCGCGATGGTCTATCGTGACACGTGGCACTGTCGTGGCGATGGCATAAGCCAATCGCGATGGTCCGGGGTCAAATGAACCGTCGCGATGGTCCAAGTGGACCGTCGCGATGGCTCAAGTGAACCGTCGCGATGGTCCGAAAAAGCGAACCGTCGCGATGGTCCGGCCGAGCCGTCGCGATGGCGTGAGCCTATCGCGATGGTGCGACACAATCGCGATGGTCCGAGCCAATCGCGATGGTCCACCAAATGACGAATTTTTGGGATGCGAGTATGGATTCCTAGTGGCGCAGGTGTGCTCTTCACGCTGGTGTGGTCGCCTTCTCCAAATTCCGAACTTGGCGGACCATCGCGATGGTCCAACACAGTCGGAAATTTCTGACAGAAACTGAAATTTTTACCTTTTGGATGCTTTCCTGATGCTCTGAAGCTCTGTACCTGCAAGAAAACTCAAGAAAACACAAGTGCATACAAGCGCAAAAATTCTCTCTCGCTCTCTCGCATGCACAAATGAGGGGAAATGAGGTGAATGGGTGGATATGGTGAATTTTCTGATTTTTTTTGGAAGTGGAGATGATGATGCGATGATGAAGATGGAGTGTGGGGAAGGTGGAAAACACTAAAAATTAAGTAAAAACAACAACAAAAACTGAAATTTTTACCTTCCAACGCCACTTCTTGCTATACTCTTACCATCACACATTCGTCCTAAACTCGATCCCCGGCAACGGCGCCAAATTTGGTGTTGCTCTAGCACAATGGTGAGAACCACGTTAAGAAGCTTCACCTCCTTAATGTCAATCCGAGGGAGAGGTAGGAGTGATATGAAGATCGTGAATGTGAGATGATATGAGAGTGAAGGTGAGAAGCACAAAGGATGCACACACACATACACACACACAATGAAGAGACAAGCAAGACACAATGGAAGGTGGGAAATTAACTCTATTACTCAAGAATACTCTTACAAGCTCAAACTAGCTCTATGCTCACACTAACCAAAATGAACCAACCCCAAAAATGAGCTCTCTAGCTCTTTTTATAGTTTCTAGACTAGTTTTGACCGGTTTCACATCTAGTGACCGGCCTAGTTAAAAATTAGGTCCTAGAGGCTATTTGGGAGGGTAAACGATGTCTAAAAATAACGAAATTTGGTACGAGTATTCTACCTAAGCTCCTCAAGCTCGAGGACTCCTCGGCTTGCACAAAATGGAGCTAAGGATTACAAAAATGGGGTTTTGTCTATATTACATATGTTACAAGAGTGATGAAAATCACTGTTGGATGTTTGAAGAAGTAATAAAAATATAATTGTTTTGAAAAAATGATCCGACTGGCTCCCTGCTTCGTCTTCACATGCTTCCGTGGCGTCTGTGCCTCTGACTGCTTCCAACAATAATCCAGGGTGTAGCCCTGTGGGAACTCTAGGTCAGAGGGGATCAGAGGGAAAAATAGATTGGGTCCTTTTGCACTCTGTCTAGGTAAGCGAATTGTAAACGGACGGACACGTCGCGTTTGTGGAGGGGTCACCTCTGGTGTGGTGGTGGCTTCCCTTGCTTGGGCACACGGTAATTGGACTGCACCTCTCATTTTCTTTGATGGAGGACCTGTTGTTGATAGCCGTCTCTGGAATTCCTCAGCTCTGGACCAGACTAGTGCTCTTTGAATAGGTAATCGTGTACCTAAGTCAAGAAGACTTAAGGACTTGTGCCAAAGAGACTAAACATCATTTGCAACACAAGTGCATATAGTGGGAAATTGACACACGCTTATATGTCAATCCGATCAAACGACCTAACCAAGTGTATGAAGACATGTGCACACATGATGGAAAATGAAGTGGTTCAGCTGACATGCATGAGAAAAGACTAATACACCTCTCAAACTCACTGAAAGACTGAAAGTGTCTGCCGCGATACCCTTTACAATAGTTTTCAATAAATCGAGGATTTCTCTCAGCTCCAAGCTCCGAATATAGTCAATAGGTACTCGTTTCGAAGCTCTCGATGCGACGCATCTATCGGAAGTTATGACCAAAATAGTGAATGGCGGGAAGTACCCACACTCACGCCACAACTCCTACAAGCTCACACACACACCACAGTCGCTCAAAAACAGTGGGGAGGGGTAGACAATAGTCCTACACACACATTCGAAGCATTACACACACATAGAAGATCAAAGAGAAGATGGAAATCTGCAGGAAAGAGGCAAATTCGAGATTCAAGAGCTCACCTTGTTCACCATAGCAAAAAAGTACTTACAAAGAGTCACCAAGTGACTTATATACATGTGCCCTAAATTTGGTCCTTTCACACAAAGAGACCGGCATTTTATTACTAAAAGTGAATTTCCTACTAATTTACAAGGGATATTTTACAACAAGATGGGATTATGCCACTAGAGGACTCCTCTAGTGCATTTACATGGCTTGAGGGAATTCTCTGAATGTTTTGAAGAAGAAAAATCATGCCCATTAATTTGAAAATTTTGGGGCTCTTCTCTTGTGCTTCTTTGCTCTGCAACACTCTCCCCCTCCTTGTCTCTGTCGTCCCTTGACAGCCTTTAGCTTCTCGTCGGTTGCTTGCTTAAGTCTTCTGAATACACGCACCCAGCGATCAAAGCGGCCACAAGGACTCTCATACAATTGGTTATCTTATCCGAGGTATGTCCTTTGCTTCTATTTGCCCCTTGGTATTCCTTATATCACATATCTGGGTTGCTGTATTCAGTTGGGCTGCCACGCATGCCACCAGTGACTAGGAATGTGCTGTTCTTAGTCACCTCTTTCTAGCTTTTGGTCTTCTGATTTGTCCTGGTTGCACACATCTAACCCTATTGTATTGTTCTGAGCCTGTTTACTTTGTTGACAACACACGCTATCAGTGGAAGGATTAGTACCTGCCAATTATTGTCTTGCACTTCTTCATGTATAGTTCTTGGCCCTAGTCCGTCCTTCCCATGAAATGTCCTGATTCTGATTGATCTTTAATTCCAATCCTCAGGACCAAGATGATTCACGTTGTTGCCTGATGCGTGCCCCTGCGGGGCTTTGGGCAGAGGGTGGTTCTTTCATTTTATGATATTCATTCTTTATTGCACAGTTTTTTGACTTTGATCTTCTTCTTCTCTTCTTCTTGCTCGATTCCCCTTCCACATGTCCCTCCTCCTGAACTCTGTCGTCCCCGACAGACTTTTTGTGGCGACGTGAATAGGTTTGTATGGCTGCTTGCTCTCTTTGATTCAGCAAATTGGCATGACATATCATAAATTCTTTCCACTGGCTTGACTTCACTCCGTCCTCTGGCGCTTGTCGGTGATCCGCAAAGAAGCTGGTTTCATAAGCTACCAGGCGTGCATTAAGATTTGAAGTCATTTTGATGAAAATTTCCGAATCTATTTCGAAGAAGCTAGTGAAAAATGCTTCTTCGAAAGTCTGCATATATGTTGACGGCAAAAACATAAGTCGAGAATAATATGCCATAAGTGTTAAGCGACTCGGAATGGTAGAAAGATAAAAAATGAGTGCTTCTGATCCTTGCGTAATGCCGATAAAATTCATGAATGTATATTTTGCGTGCTGAAAGACTTTGATTATAGTAAGGATCATACTAAAAATTTTATTCGTCATTTTGATCGCTAAATCTGGAACAGCGGAATATCTTGCAATCCAAAATTCCATTTTTTTTATCATGTACTCTTCCGTTGGTAGGTAGTTATGTGGCGGACTAGGTAACAATGGATAATTCAGCCATTGAGTATTTATGCTTCCCTGGCGCTGACCTTCCCAAAATTGCATCTAGGAGCGTCTACGGGGTACGGGGCAAAATGATGGATTGACTTGAAGCACATATGGTGAAGCTTCCCATTGTACCCGCAATGTAGGGTTCTTTTCCAAGAGTTTCCGCCTCCATATGGGATCATACTTTTCAAATTCCTCTTGAGTATACGTGAATGTATCTTGGCTAAACTGGAGGTTCGTGTCCGGATCTTTATGTGTAGTATTCTTTATATATTATCGTGTTTGTTCTTTAAGGAGACCATATGGTACATTGAAGGGCTTCAAAATTTGATCCAAATTTTTGCTTTTGATTTTGGCCTCCTTCATCATCTGGATTATTTGATCTTCGAATTTAGCAGTAAGCTGGGACACTAGTAGTGCCCTTTCCGATCGGCTCAGTTCTGCAATGTCCCGAGTATTATGTTCAATGTGGACCTCCTATTCCTCCCTTATTGGTGAATGATGTGAGGGGGGAGAAAGAGGACGTACCTCAGTCCCTTCAGTAGCCGCGGCGGGTTGTGGAACTACTGGTGTCCCCTCAATGTCCTTGTGTGCTAGTTGATCCTGTAGTTGTTTTATCATCTCCTTCTTTTGCTTAATTTCTTCTTGTGCTTGCAAAATTGTTTCCTTATTCTTTTGGATTTCCTCGGCCACTATTGCGAGTTGATCTGTATCTTCTTTACAATGCAGTAGGTATCTATTTTCCGCTTTCTTCCATTTGGTTCTAAGAGCGGCGGTGTCTTCCATGTACCTCTTTTCCCATTCGGCAATGGTAGCCTGCTCCTTTTTGAGCTGATCTTCATACTTAGCTAGCTTTTCTTCCAAGTCTTTGATATCCTTGGCTGAGCTTCCCTGAATTTCAACGGGCTGATCACTTAGAAGAGCTGTCATGAGCTCTTTGTTCCGGTTCCTTAGGTTTTCTGCCTCTTCCATGGATACCTTTAGTTGTGATTCTAGTATTTTACTTCTTACGTTCATCCACGTTTTCTCGGCCTCGCTAGCTTCAATTTTCTTTTTTATATCCTGTAGTTGTGCCTTCAATCCTTCATTTTCCATGGTTAGAGTTTTGCACTGTTTCTTGAACTCTTGAACTTCATTTTGTTGTACTTTTTCTCTTGCAAATTTTAATTCTACGAAAAGATTCTTACTCTTTTCTTGAAGCTCATGCTTGTCCTGCATCGCTTGATCATAGTCTTCATCAGCCTCAAGCATTAGTTGTTGTGTATCCAATGCGCTTCTGATCATGTCTTGTACAACAGGTTTGAGTTGAGCGATGTCGACATTCAACCATGTCCTTGGTATGCTTGGAGCTTTGCCGGTTTGTACATCTTGTCCTTGCTCGACATGAACAGTTTCGTTGTATGGTTGTCTAATTTGTAATTGTATGTTTTGTACCTTTTCTTCTTCATCCAGCTCAATAGCTTTTGTGGAACTCCCTTGAAATATGACATCCATGGGGGAGGGTTCTGCCACGACCCTTATTGGTGTGAAGGGTTCCTCTTCTTCTACTGTCGCTGCTTAAGTCTCTTTCTTTGGTATCTTGATTGAAACCTCGCTTATGGGTGTTGCCTCTTTGATAAGTAAGGTGGAAATCTCATTGATTTTGATGACATGTGCCCCTTCTTCGTTTGCCTCCTTGCTTTCGGTGTCTCTAGTGGGGTGGACAGAGTTTTCATTTACCTTTGTTCCTTCGTCTGCTTCTGCGTAGTCAACTACATTCAACTCGTCCCATTGTCCATAATCTTTTGATTCACTTTGAATGTTCACATTCAATAATGAAGTGTCAGGTTCTTCTTATGCATCCGAAGATGAGCTTGAATTATCCAACCCGATTTCTCTGTAACGATGTACTTTTGTGAGTTTCTTTTTCACTTGCATTTCTTGGTGGGCCTGCTAATAATGGTGCCCTTGCACTGGTAAATTGACTTGCCCTTCTGTATATTTATGCGTTTGTTCCAGGGCCCTAGTTAAATCTTCCTCTGTAATTGGCCTGTGCTCTTCAATCGTTGTCTTGGGAAGTACGTGTGTCCTTTTTGTGGCTAGAACTTCCTCTTCTACTTGCTTGACTTCCCTGAGTCTCTTCGTGCCTCTCATTCTAGGTTGAGAGCTAGTTTCTGCCTCTTCCACAATCTTGACTCCTCTTTTCTTTTTAGGAACAGTGGCGACTTTGGCATACTTTGCCATGGCAGTTGATGATGGCATTTCCTGCAGGTGCTCTCTAATACCTAAAGCATGGTAAATCAATATTGTCAGAGCAACGCTGCCATTGAGGAACTTCTTATTATTATTCCACTACCTCTTTGCTTCAATTAGTCTTTCCTGTATGGAAGGAGTCAGATTAATTTGATTTCCAATCTGTTTGATTGCATGTGAGAGCAATTGAACAATATTCTTTTGAGGAGTCGTATAGCGATGCATATTTGGGAAGCAGAAGTGCTGGTGGATGAGCCTGACTTCCTCTTCTATGTCAACTCTGTTAATGTCTGTGAATGTTCTAGTCTTGGCCCAACGACTCTCTTCCTTTACAACAGTGATACCGTCCTTCTCCCATCCGAACGCTTCCTTAATCAAATCATGTGTAAATTGGATGACTACCCATTCACCAACACCATCCGTTACTCTAGCCTCAGGCACCAAAGGATCATGTAGTGCACGCTGTAGTGTATTCATAACTTGAGTGCATCTGTGGAAGTCGGGCTTATAGATTGGCAGTTCAAAATATTTATGTATGCCCGCTTTCTTTATGATGTCTATTGTAGACGGGAGTCCATGTAGTACTCTGAAATCCTAGGACATGATTGGAAATTGGTGATCTGTATCCATTATTTTGATAGTTGCCAGGAAGAGGTACTCCTCAGCCGGTTGATCTTCCCTGAACCAATGTCCCTTTGCTTTGGTGATTGTTAAACGATAATACTTTCTATCCAACTTTTGGAAGAGTATTATCGGGTCCTCGGGTTCTTGGGAGTGGTAGGGGTCTATTAGATAGAGGCCCTGTACTATTTTCCCATCTAATCATTCCACATCTTATCTAATCCTTCATCAATATCCAAAATAGATTTGCGGACAACTCACAACAGTAAAATCGTTCTTAACACGGATCAGGTGCGTCAGTTTATTGCCATACTATCGTTCTTACTATTTAAAAGTTCTAACATCAAAGTTGTTGTTATCTTCCTCGTCCTCTCAACAAAGGTAAACAGAATATACCGTATCTTATTCTATATTCTGATTATAACAGAATAAAACGTCGTACACAGTACTGCAACACCACAACAGATTACTCAATGGTTCACGCTACTACACTTCCCAAGCTGTCATATTCATCTTCAATCACACAATCCGTTATACAAATGGTGTATACCAGAAAATTATTATCAACAGTGCGCACACATACCGTCAAAAAAATGATATAACAGTATACTGAACGTCATCTACTGTAACACTTAATTCAGAGTACTCAAAAAGAGGTATATCCCAATACATTAATCAGATTCACTACTACAGAGAATAGTATCACAGTTTCTTGCAGATATCGACTAACCTTTCTTCTCAAGAAGTACTCAATGCTATGCACTTACAAAATAAAAATCGTGACACAAACAACAATTGAACTCTTGCTTTCTCTTGACGTCTCTATCTCTCTGTCTCTCTTGAGTAAATTCCTATTAACCTTCACATGCGCAATTCTCTTCCACCTTTCTCTCCCATCTCAACCATCAATCCAAAACGTTCTCTCTCTCTCTTTCTTACACAGTGATCTCTGCTCCCACCAGCCAGACGGAGCGGCGGAATTTCTCTCTCTCTCTTCTTCTTCATCCTACTTTTTATCGCTTTCGCATCCTTCATTTACCGACT
This sequence comes from Ceratopteris richardii, assembly GCA_020310875.1. NCBI lineage: Eukaryota > Viridiplantae > Streptophyta > Polypodiopsida > Polypodiales > Pteridaceae > Ceratopteris > Ceratopteris richardii. The sequence continues at coordinate 137,398,861 of CM035436.1, forward strand.
CTTGCGTAATTTCCTGCATCTCCGTCATTTCAGCCAAAATTCTTGTTTGTCCTTCTTCTGCGGTTGCGGTTGTCTCGCTCCGTCGGCCTTGTAACACTGGCACGCACGGTGGACTCGAACCCACAAGATCGACCTGAATTTTATCAGAGATATCATTATCTGCAATCGAGGGCGTTTGTTTTTTGGGACTACCTGTTCCAGATTTCTGTTGCCGAATTTCTTTCTGTAATTGATTTATTTTCTGTTTTTGTTGTTCCAACTGCTGCTTCTGCTGGTTAATTATATTTACCAAATCATGGTCGTGTTGGGAGACAAAACCTGAGCATATGTTTTCCGTTTTTGGAATTGTAATGGCCAACCATCTACGACGAAAAAGTTTCCAACTGTTATGTACATGAGTGGTCAACTTTTGTTTTAATGCTTCGATATCGATTTTTGTCATTAAAGTGGCATCCAGATTAATTCCTTCGCCAGTTAAGACCTGTTTTTCTAAATCCTGCAAGACCTGTATTCTGGATCGTAAGACTTCAATTTCGTTCTGTAGAGTGGCATTCATTGCCGAAAAATTGGTCATTTCGTCATGTATCTGTTTCTGCACCGCTTCCTGGTACTGTTGGAATTCCTTAATAGATTTGGTAATATTAACTAATGTAACTATCAGTTGATTATGTTCATTCTGTACTTCTCTCAGCAGTTCTGTTTTATCTTTCAGTGCGTTTTGCAATTGTTGATTTGATGTTAACAAAGAATTAAAATGGTTCATATTGGCCAATGCCTGATCTTTTCCCAGTTGTAGCTTCTGTTCTTGTTGTATTAAAAAATCTGAGACTTCCTGTAATTTTTTCTGCATGCTATATACCTGATTTCCGGTTCCGGCAATAGAATCATTAGTATTCGACTTCTTCGAATTTACTGGTTGGGGTGACTGCTGTAACTTTCTTTTTGTTATCAACGAAAAAGGTGTTCCAAACACCCTTGCCTGTTCAGTGCCGTCTGTGGGGCATACATCCTCAGAGGAGTCTAACAGTGTATCGGGTTCATCTTGTTCATTTGTGTAGTTATGCTCTGAGCTGAGCATACCGTGTTTTTCAACATTTGGTCTTCTAGCTTGTATGAATTGAAAAATAGAAGCTAAATACACTGGTAAACGAGTGTATTTTTGGGACCTGCGTTTGTCCCCAACAAAAAACTGTTTGTGTAAATGGTTGTACAACCAGTGAGCCCAGCTCACTTTTCCTCCTGTCTCCGCTTGTACTAGAGGCGAAAAATTTTCTCTAGACATAAGATCAAATCTGACTATAAAGCAGAGCCTTTCTAAGTACCATTTAAATTGTTCACGGCGAGTATATGTGGCATTCTTTATCATAAAATAACGTCTACGACCTTCGCCCTTACCAAATTCTTTTCACAGGTCGTTATAAGAACATTTGGGAAAGTTTGCCTCTTCATACAACGGTAATTGAAATACTGACGAAACTAATTGTGGTGAAAATTGTACCTGATTTATAAGGAGACCTTTTGTTTGTCGCATGCTGTGTAACTGATTCTCTGCATCTTCATTACCTGTCCACTGTTCCCAGGGTAACTTAGCAAACTGGAGAAGTCCGATCCTCCGTAACCAGTTCTCATTTCTCCTAGAATGGATGTCAAGCTCTATTTTAAATTCTGTGGAAAATAATATGTTGTTATGCTGACCCAGTGATGTTGCCGAAGTTCTTGAGTCATCTTCATCATCCTGTAATGTAGTATCTGTTGTAGTCACAACACGGTTCTGTGCAATTGCGCGCTTCCTTAGTCGCCATCTTAGTATATCCGATTCAGACATAGTTGTAAGGCTCGCCGAAAATAATATGCTAGAAGTTTTGTTAATTAGTACGAGAGCTCGCAGAATACTATACAGAAAAATACTATGCTGGGCATATGCATTTTATAAGCACTAGAACTTGAACTGCCGTTTGCTGGAATGATGATATTTCATTCGGACATGACACTTCATACTTCTTACCGAAATTGTAGCATCAAAAATCATCATTCTGTATTTTATCCCGTAGATCGATGTTGGACTTGGAACGTCTTTTACATGTGCGAAGAGTATTATGCACAAAAAATCGTGACTTTTAATAAAAATCATCAGTACAACACAGGATTTGTAGGACCGAATTTTACAGTTCTGCTGCGAGACCTTCTAAATACATACTTCTAGCTGATCGAAAGATACGGGCAATCTTTTTCTTAAGAGTTTCTAATACATTTTTCAGGGTGTCGGGTTCTAATAATTGGGCATCTGTGCGCACCGAACTGAGCACAATAGCTTCCGAAAGTAAATTTTCAGCCTCGGTTTGTAAGAATGCTTCCTGTAAATAAAATTCATTGGCCAATGCTGCATCTCTGGCTGTCTTCATGTCTGTTACTTGTTGCTGCATTCGATGGATGTAATCATTTTGGTTGCGTACTTGATTGTCGAGCCCTTCTAACTGTTGGTTGAGGAACTGGATCGTTTTATGATATGCATCTCTTTCCCTTTTCGTATCTGCTAATCTTTTTTGTTTCTGAGGCTCTTCAACGAGATACTTATGCAGCATGTCGTTAACTGTTGATAAACTGTCTTTTGTAGTATTCAACTCGAATTCTTTTTGCTTCAGTTCTCTTTGCTGTTTTTGGTTTTGTTGATCTTTTTGGGCCAACTGTAATCTAGTTTCTTCCAGTAAGTTGCCTAATGCTACTCTAACATCTTCTGCATCTTTGAAGTTCTGTGTTAACTTATTGATTTCTGCATTGGCTACTATCAACAATTCTTTTTGATTGTTCATTGTTTTCAGAGCTTCATCCCGTTGTTTTGTTATGTCTTCTTGGTCACTGAGTCGTTCTTGCAGCTGCTTCACCTGTTCGTGTAGGGCCTGATTTTCTGCCTTTACTATGTATAATTCTTCTTGAAGAGGAGTAATATCGGCTTCCAGTAATTCTACTTTATGCTGCAACTCCTTGTAGATATTGTCTGTATCAGCTCTTATCTGAGCAGATAATTGCTGGGAGAGATTAATAAGAAACTGTCCGATCGATGCTAATTCAGAAAATACCTGAACAGATTGTGTTTGCAGAAATTGTCGTGGTTGGGCAAACGTATCGGTGAGTAATTGTTGAGAATTCGGTGGCGAGTAGTTAGGGGAAGATGATGATGAATCGTCGGGGTGGTCTTGGATGGGATGTACTTCATTTTCCGGTGGTAAAATGGGACGAGCTGCGTTAGAGCTTGTTACCTTATTTGTATCCTGTTGTTCATTCGCTGCGGTGCCGGCATCTGTTGCTTCTACTGCCTTCAGGAGCTTATCCAGTGCATCATTAGTAGGTTGTTGTTCATGGATTTGTTGGTTCTCTTGATGCTGCTGCTGACAGACTTTATCAGTTGAAATTGCTTCAGTTTCAGTTTGCTCCTGCGTTTGTTGGTGCTCAGACGCTAATGAATACACTGCTGATTCCTGGTGCATAGACGTATTTGTATCATGGAACCTCTCTTCATCTTGATACTTGGCCTCTATTTCTACTTCCTTGTCTTGCTGATCAGCTTCATTCTCTACTGCTTTGTCTTGTTTACTGGCTTTCCCTTCTTTATTTTCGTGTTGTTGTTCTGTGTCGTGTTGTACTTCTTGCTGTTGTTCGGCTTCCTTTTGTATTGCTTCAGCTGGATGCTGATCGACCTCCTGTTGTACTTCTTCGTCTTGTCCGACTGAACCTGCAACCTTACTTTCAGAAGAACTGATTCTGATTCGTTTACTTCTGAATAACTGATTAATCTCTTCTTCATCTTCTTCGTCTTCATCTAAAGGTTGCGCTGATTCTTCAATCTGCAGTACTGGTCCTCTTGGTGGTGGTTGTGCTTGCATTATAGTTGGAAACAGAAATGACAGAATGTGCGGAAGTCGAGACCTAGGAGTTTTGCCTTTGCTAACTTGCTTCATGATTGAGACGCACTCCTTATGAATACGTTGAAAGAAAAACGACGCGAAGTTAACAGGTTCTCGGGCAGCTATATCGATGGCAGAATAAAATGGTCGAGAGATACCATAAGTTCGTTTCTGGAAATTGAGTATAGCAACTAGGAATTATAATGCAGTTCTTTCGGGTTCTGGTCGGTAGAGAATGGCGTATTCATTAGATGAATAACGAGGGAACAATTCTGCCATTCGGGTTACAGAAATCATGGGGAGATTCTCGCGGCCTTGTGGAGTCAAATGGTATACTTCAGCAAAAGCTTGGAATGTGATTACAGTTCTGGAAGGTAAGGAGAGGAAAACCCATTGTTTTTCGGTGGGAGATACTCGAGCGATAGCAGAAATGATCTGTGCGAAGAAGGGGTGAGCTTCTACTGAGTGCCAGGGCAGCTCGGCGAAACTACCCAATCCTCGTACACGCAGGTAATTTCCTACTTCAGCAGGGATACCATCAGTAAAAGCTGTATAGTTTGCTAAGGATTCCATTGCGCACAGATACAAGACACAAAACACGAGTATTCAGAAAATACAGCCGTGATCGCAAGATACTATATTACCTATCCGGCGAGTTTAAGTGAGTTATATAAGAGATTTATACAAAGAATATTTTAAACGGTACTAATTACACAAAACGGGCAGTAATGTCTATATCTGGTGTGCATGCATGCAAAGAGAGAAAAAGGAGCGGGCGGCTTGACATAAATAGATATTAAAATACGGCGATTACACTTACTTTATTGATTATACCAAATTAAAACAAAAAGGAACTAAAAGACAGGAAGAAAATTAAGAACTTGCGGTACCCTGTGTACCCTTGTTATCGCAGCTGTGACGTTACTTGATACGGCCGTAGCTTAGAACCGTTTATCACTTTTGGAAGTGGTTGTCCAGTCAATGTAGTCAACCGAAAAGTAGCCGGACCAACTTGTTCTGAAATCTTGAATGGACCGAACCAACGTAACTTGAATTTTCCTGCTGATCTGTTGGACTTCGCATTGTAAAAAAGAACAAGCTGTCCTACCGAAAATACTAGAGTCTTTAAATTACGGTCATGTGTCCTGGCCTGTCTTAGTTGGATTTCTTTCATAGTTAAGAAACTGAGCCATCGGTGCTCATCTAATTCTCTAAGTGTTTCCAACCGAAATACCAATGACTCTTCGGGTAGAAGCTTCTGAGAAATTGCTACTCTTAAACTTGGTATTACAATTTCCATCGGGGCTATTGCTTCTAGTCCATAGGCTAATTTGAATGGTGTCAAGCCGGTGGTTACCTTATATGTTGTGCGATAGGCCCATAAGACTGCAGGTAGCAACTGATCCCATCTTTCCGATGTTTCTCTAGTCAATTTTTGAAGCATGTTCAACAAAGATTTGTTGGTACTTTCTGCCAATCCATTTGCACGAGGATAATATGGTGAGCTGAATTTATGACTGATCTGGAACGACTGTGTTAATGCTTTCATCAAATTGTTCATAAAATGGGTGCCCTGATCTGAAACAAGCTCTAGTGGCAATCCAAATCTTGGAAAGACATCTGATAATAGACATTTTGCTACTGCAACTGCTGTAGCCGAACGTAAAGGCCATGCTTCTGCCCACCTGGTTGCGTAGTCTGTGCAAGTCAATATATACCGGTTGTTACTGAATACCGCGGGAGGTGTGATTGGACCAATAAAATCTAGACCCCACTTCTGAAATGGTTCTAAAGGAAGTACTGGATGAAGTGGAAAGTAATGGCGTTGTAGTGGTTGTCCAGTTCTTTGACAGCTATCACAAGTTTTGATAAATTCCAATACATCTCTGTACATAGTTGGCCACCAAAGTCCACTTTGTAGAATTTTTTGGTGAGTAAGATCTGCTGCAAAATGTCCTCCTGTTGGACTTGAGTGAGCCAGATTGATGACTGAGTTTACTTCATGTGTAGGGATACATCGGAGTAAGGTTCCTGTATGATCTGCATAATAAAGTTCTCCAGCAACTAACCGGAATCTTCGACTAAAAACTGCAATTTTTCGGCGTGTAGCTGTAGGGACTTCAGAAGGTAGACATCCATCCGAAAGGAAGGTCAATAACTGATCATAATACATAGTTGGTACTGGTTGGTTCGACAATTTCTCAGTAGTTGGTTCTGAAGTATAGATGGCTGGCGTTGTATCATTTATGCCGATCGGAGGTTCACCTGAATCTAAGTGTGACAAAAAGTCTGCTAAAGCATGTGAACTACCTGGCCGATGAGTGACATCATAGTCGAATTCCTGCAATAGTAGGACCCATCGTGCTAGGCGGCCACCTATATGTTGCTGCCGAACCAAGTAAACAAGTGCAGCGTGATCGACATGAAATGTAAATTTTCGGCCCAGCAAATAATGTCTGAATTTTTTTACTGAATACACTAGTCCTAAGCATTCCCTCTCTGTTACCGAGTAGTTCTTCTCTGCAGGTGCTAATCTTCTGCTAGCATAGTATACTGGTCTAAACCATTTATCAGTTTCTTGCATCAGTACACTTCCTATTGCTATATCAGATGCATCAACGAATACGTGAAATGGGTGATCCCAATCTGGTGGCTGTAAAATGGGAACCTGTGTTAATAACTGTTTCAGTCGATCAAATGCTATCTGACATTCCTGAGTCCATTCGAATTGCCGTGGAGTCTTGGAAATTAATTTGTTCAGTGGTATTGCCACATGAGCAAGCCACCGTAAATGTCTTCCATGCCATCTCACTTGACCCATAAACCGCATTACTTCTTTGGGTGTATTAGGCACCGGAGCTTCTAATACTGCTGAAATTTTATCAGGATCGACTTGAATACCCTGTCCCGATATGATGTGACCAAGTAACTTACCACATGAAACCGCAAACACAGATTTTTTTGGGTTTAAACACAATCTATATTCTCTACATTTCTGAAAGCAACATCGTAAATGTACCAGATGTGCGATCGTCTTACCAAAAATTGAAAAATCGTCAAGGTATACTTGCATAAATGAGGTGAGATAAGGAGAAAATATCTCCTGCATACATCTTTGAAATGTGCTTGGTGCATTCCTCAATCCAAACCACATTACTGTACAAGCAAAGACACCCCAATTTGTAATAAATGCAGTTTTTGGTATATCCTCTTCAGCCATTCTTACTTGGTTATATCCACTGTATCCATCTAGAAATGAATACATCTCATGACCTGCTACTTTGTCAAGCATAGTATCCAAAAAGGGAATCGGAAAAGGATCCGGTACTGTTGCAGCATTTAATTTCCGATAGTCTACGCAGATTCTCAATTGCTTGTTTTTCTTCGGTACAATCACAATCGGTGAAATCCATTCCACATGTTCTATTGGTACTATGAATCCAACTTTTAATAACCTATCAAGTTCAGCCTTTACCTGTGATGCATAATGTGGGTTCATCCGGTAGCTGGTTTGCTTTATCGGTTTTGCTTCTGGTTTTAGCATAACTCTGTGTTGATAAATACGAGGATCCAAGCCCTTCATGTCTTTGTAATCCCATGCAAAGACGTCAGTAAATTCTTGGAGTAACTGAATTAAATCTGCTTGAAATGCTTCCGGTAAGTTTTGCTTTATCTTTACAAGACGATGGTGATCTTCATCTCCAAGATTATAAGTAATTAACTGGTCTTCTGGAACATAAAATTGTTGATATTTCTCTGTATTAGCTGATGGTTCGAGAAGTTGCTGTAGTTCATTATCGTGAATCGAAATGGTATCTTCCTCCTTAGTTTCTTCGGCAATGGGTATTACTGTACATACTGAAGCATTCCAGGTATCTACAACAGACTGTAGATCAATAGTTCCTAATGTCATTAAATCAACATTATTCTTCAGAAATTCTTCTTCTTCGTCATCGGACAACCCATCTAACATATGGACTGATTCGGCAAAATATGGTCGAGCATGTAACTCACAGGGTTGTATCGCGTCTAACTTTACAACACATTTGCGATTTTTATCTTTGAACGTAAGTTCCTGGGCTGACCAGTCTTGAATTACCTTGGCTTGTTTCAACCAAGGACGGCCGAAAAGTAGATTGTAATCTAGGGTGGATTCCGGCAATTCTAGAACAACGAAGGTCATCTTGAATGTTGTGTCTTGCAAAGTTATGGGTATATCTCGGACAAGTCCTACTGGATGGACTCTAGATTGATCAGCCATCCTAACAAAGAATTGAACTGGTTCTATCTTAGTCCATCCCAACTTCTTACAAAGTGACGCAGTGGCAATATTCACGCCAGACCCCCCATCAATTAAAACTTGTGTGATTTGATGTTTATTAAACCATACCGTAATCAGAGGAACTGAGTGATCTACCGTAGAGTCTGGCTCTGGTTGTACTGTTGCGGTAGCCGGAATGCAAGCAGATTTTGTAGTAAACTGCTGTTGAAATTGTTGGCGTATTCCTGGTACTAATGCTAGTAATTGCCCGAAAGGCAGTGTGATGGATGCTTTTGACAATATATCCCATGCTGGTTGCAATTGATTTGCATTTTCCTTAACTGTTGAAGATGAAGCTTGGTCTGAAGATGGTAATTCTGCTGCAGATGATGTACCTGCTTCTGTATTGTCAGCACGAGCTTGTGTCATATCCGGGGACTGGATTACTGGAGTAGGTTCTGGAAAAACAGGTGGTTCTACGGTGGTCCATTGACTAGCTTTATTATACATTCTGTGTTGTTCACGTATCCCTGGTTCAAATAATTCTGCTGCCGGTTGCAATTGTTTACCGGAACGAGTTTGAACTGCTGCTGCCTGCGTCTCTACAGGTGTGATTGTTACCACATTGGCCATTGGGTTTTGACGTTCCTTTTTCCTTTGGTCATATTCCGCTGCATCTCTACAGAATCTTCTAATATGGCCCAATTGTCCATAGAAATGACATCGTGGTGGTGGTAAATTATGATTTTCCGGTGGTGGTGCATTCTGCCAGCGCGGTGTATTATAGCTATTGTTCCTCTGTCCTCGATAATGTCGATAACCTTGTTGTTGATTGTTTCTCAAATGTGGGGGTACATATTGATTGGCTAGCTGCCCTTGTTCCTGAATAATTGCATTAACTGTTGCTGTTCCTTGTCTTCTGGCATTGTATGCACAATTCTCAGTGGTATGTCCAACAATGTTACAGATGGCACAATAGATCTGATTTAACGCACACTGGGCACTAGTATGTCCTGAATTCTTGCATGTGGTGCAATATACTTGCTTAGTTATATCTTCAGCCACATGTTTATTTGTTTTTATCCATTCCAAATCCTCTGAAAATCCACCAACTTTGTTTTCCAGCTGAAGGGTCATTGCGATCACTGCATCGAGGGTCATGGCTCCTACACATCTTATAATCATGATTTGCCTAAGTTGAGGAAGTAAGCCATTGATAAACCACTGTGTAATAACATCGTCTGGTAAATTAGTATGAGCCTGGGGTAACTGTCTTAAATGTGTTCTGAAAAGGGTAGCATACTCTTGTACAGTTTGATTTCGTTTCTGTCTGTTGTTCTGTAAATAATCAAAGGTCTCTGCAGGATTCTTTTTCAGCCTGAATCGCTGCAAAAAAGCATCTCTTACTGCTTCATAAGTACCGAAATGATTAATATCGTATTCAGTAAGCTATCTTGCTGCTTCATTCACAAGTGTAGATTGAAAAACAAATGCTTTGTATGCCGGGTCCGGTGGATGGTTGAGAACAGCGTAACTGATTTCAAAGGTGCGTACGTGAGCATCTGGATCATCTCCTAGAAATCCACTAAACTTTGTGTATGTTACTCCCGTTGGAGCCGATCTGGGTTGACCTAACTGTCGTTGCGGTTGTTCGTTCATCGTGAGTGTATTATACCTTCCTTCTGTATTTCTGTTTTGAGTTTCTGAACTACCGGAATTTGTTTCACCAAATGGCACACTTTCCGGTGCAATTAGCTTACTTACTATATTGCGAATTTCTGTTTCAAATAGTCTTCCTTCCTCCTTGATATCCAGAGTAGGAGGACTTGCTTCCAAACGTTGTAGTTGAGCGGAAGATTCAGCCGAAACTGCTGAGTCGTCATCGAAAAACTGTGATTTTCTTACCGAAATTTCATCGGAAGGATTCAAAATTGTGACTGGATACGGTGTTGATTTGCCTGTGTTAATTTCCTTCCCTAAAGTGTTTCTAATCGTATCTGAATCTAAATCTATTCCGAAAACTTTTAGACTAGATTCCAACTGCGTCTTGGTAGGTTCCAAAATTGCTGTATTTTCGACAGTCTGCACCGTAGTGATACCAGACAGTTCTAAAGATGTAATACGTTCTATCGTAATTTCACCGGAATCAGTTTTATCGTTCGTCACTTTTTCGACAACTGGGTCAGGTCTAATTGCACTAGTACCTCCCAGAGTTGTTCTTAATACCCCTAACTGGTGATTCTTGGGATACTTTTCACCTGATCGAGTAATCGGCATGTAGCATTTCCGTACTGATCATATAGTATTACGAACAGAACAGTCTTGCAACAATCTGATTCTGTTGCTACTGTCCATCCAACAAAATTTAATTCGAACAAAATACCAGGCAATCTTAATGCCACATCCCCAGTAGGATCGCCAATGTTAAACGATAATACTTTCTATCCAACTTTCGGAAGAGTATTATCGGGTCCTTGGGTTCTTGGGAGTGGTAGGGGTCTATTAGATAGAGGCCCTGTACTATTTTCCCATCTAATATCCAAAATAGATTTGCGGACAACTCACAACAGTAAAATCGTTCTTAACACGGATCAGGTGCGTCAGTTTATTGCCATACTATCGTTCTTACTATTTAAAAGTTCTAACATCAAAGTTGTTGTTATCTTCCTCGTCCTCTCAACAAAGGTAAACAGAATATACCGTATCTTATTCTATATTCTGATTATAACAGAATAAAACTTCGTACACAGTACTGCAACACCACAACAGATTACTCAATGGTTCACGCTACTACACTTCCCAAGTCGTCATATTCATCTTCAATCACACAATCCGTTATACAAATGGTGTATACCAGAAAATTATTATCAACAGTGCGCACACATACCGTCAAAAAAATGATATAACAGTATACTGAACGTCATCTACTGTAACACTTAATTCAGAGTACTCAAAAAGAGGTATATCTCAATACATTAATCAGATTCACTACTACAGAGAATAGTATCACAGTTTCTTGCAGATATCGACTAACCTTTCTTCTCAAGAAGTACTCAATGCTATGCACTTACAAAATAACAATCGTGGCACAAACAACAATTGAACTCTTGCTTTCTCTTGACGTCTCTATCTCTCTGTCTCTCTTGAGTAAATTCCTGTTAACCTTCACATGCGCAATTCTCTTCCACCTTTCTCTCCCATCTCAACCATCAATCCAAAACGTTCTCTCTCTCTCTTTCTTACACAGTGATCTCTGCTCCCACCAGCCAGACGGAGCGGCGGAATTTCTCTCTCTCTCTTCTTCTTCATCCTACTTTTTATCGCTTTCGCATCCTTCATTTACCGACTCTTGCGTAATTTCCTCCATCTCCGTCATTTCAGCCAAAATTCTTGTTTGTCCTTCTTCTGCGGTTGCGGTTGTCTCGCTCCGTCGGCCTTGTAACGGTGATGCTCTAGAGGAAATTCCAACACTTCCTCTTGTACTGTTGCTTCAGAATCTTCAGAAGCCATCTGCACTTTTAAGGAAAAGCGCATTAGCTTTAATGGAAAGTATAGCAACTGTGTAGTGCATTGCAGTGATTTGTTGTCGTTCTATCACTCCGTTTCCCATGGTTCTCTAAGTGAGATCTCTTACCACATCTTTTTATTTCTTTTCCTGAAAGAAAACATTCATAAGTGTAGCCGAAGCATTTATTTATGTACACAGTAGGTCCATTCCTAAGAAAGTGGAAGCTATGCCCTAATTCTCATTGGAGAATGTGCACCACTACTTTTATCATGTAACTCATGTGCCGAATGCTTGGCCTTGTAATGTGGCTCTATTATGCATACTTTAGGTGCATGTGATACGTCATGAGTGCAACTGGAAACTTCGTTGTTCCGATGGTCCACTCCTTGCAGTCTCTTGGGTTTCCAAATCCATTTTGTGGGCACTTGGATATGTCGTTTTCTGTCTTTGGTTCCTCTGGCTTCATTTGTTTTCTTTGTTTCCTCTAGTGTCCTAGTAATAGTCATCCTGCTCTTCATGATTCTAGGACGAGTCTGTTTTTGCTTTGTCACTCGAATTTTTAGATGTAATGTATCCTCCTGATTGCGTATTTCTTGCTTGGCTGCTTGTTTCACCTTCTTGGGAATCCATATCTGCTGTCTGCTCTCTGAGCTTCAAGCAAAGGCTTAGGGAGCCATACTTGCAAAAGTATTGTTTCAGATTTTTGTGATGTTGACTTGTTATTTTTCTTATTCTCCCTACGATTTGGTGATGACGTTTCGGGTTTCTGCACTTGATCTTTGCGTACCCATTTGAATTTGTTCTTCCCTTGATATGGGTGTCTGCATGTTGTCCTCCACATTGGTGATCTTCCTGTCGTATGAGGGACTTCGTGAGAGTTGGTTTCCTGATTGTTTGGCCGTTCCTCAACTGAGTAGGGTGGTATCACCTTTTCCTTGGATACATTAGGGTTTGAGCTTCCTGCTTCTTCTAGGTTGGTTTCTGAGGTATTGGGACTAGAATCATGTTCTACTAGCTCTTTTTTGCATCCTTCCATGCTCTCGATGGTTGTTGCTTGGAGTAAAGGCTTCTCTCCTAATAAACTAAAAATTTCCTTGTGCCTGATCTTGGCTGAAATATAGCCTTGAGCTAGGTTGATGCTTACTTCATTCTCAATGATCCAATCCTATCCTAGGATCAAATCTTCTATTAAATCCTCATCTCTGCACACTAAGACTCGTTGTTCCATGGAAGAATTTCCTAGGTGGAGGGATACGTTAGTGGTTCCCATGCATTCTATGATTTGACCTCCAATTCCTATCATTTGAGCTTTTGTGGGCGTCATCCTCAGTTGAAGGTCTTTTATGACCGTATTACGTATGCAACTAAGTCCTGCTCCTGAGTCTATCAATGCATCTATCAATTTGTACTCTGTCGTTCCAATCCCTAGGTTTAGGTAAGGTTGTGACCTGTAAGCTCTATTCGCATTAGATGGATGGACTTGGTAGTTAGCCATAGGGATAGGTTCCTCTCCTTGGAGATATCGTTCATCTCTTTGCCTAATCCACTCTTTCCTTTTCTTCATGCGTTCTAGGGCTTCTTGTCGTGACTCCTCTCTAATCGGTTCTTCTTCTTTCTTCGTTTTGAGCACCTACTAGGCATGCTAGCATTTGATCCGTTAATGGCTCCATGAACCTTTTAACTCTGCATCCACTTATGCAGTTAGGAAGAATGTCTCCATCTAGAGTGGCTAAATTAACTGCTCCACTAGTAGAGATCCTATTGATGATCAGAGGTCCATATCTGCGTTTTTGTAACTTCTTGGCATGTTGCTTTAAGGTGTACACCAAGACTAAGTCTCCCTCTTTAAGTCCTTTGTCTTTTATATGTGCATCATAATATGCTTTTTGTCTTCTCTTGGCTGCATAGATTCTTGCTACCGCTTGTAGCCTAGTTTCATGCAACTTCTCGATTTGGTCTAGTTGTTGGGATAACTCATGTCCGTTCCATTCATACTGTTGGGCTACTCTCAATGTTGGGATTAAAAAATCAATTGGCGAAATTGCATTCTGCCCGTACACTAAATTGAATGGGGTAGTTCCAATGGCAATCTTGTATGCTACTCGGAAGGCCCAAATTGCATGATGCAATTGTTTGTCCCAATCAGACCTCCAATTATTGACAATATTTGTCAATACTATACATAATACCTTGTTGGAACTTTCTGCTTGACCATTGGCTTGGGGATGGTATGGGGCTGATTTTTTGTGGATCACTAAAAATTCATTCATTAGGGATTCTATTACTTCGTTAAGGAAATGCGTTCCTCGGTCACTCACAATCTCAATTGGTAATCCGAAACGAGTGAATATATGTTCAAAATTAGCAGTGGTTTGAGCATCGTTCTTTCTAGTAGCCTTCGCTTCTACCGATTTTGTCAAGTAATCAGTGGCTACTATGATGTACTCAACATGCGATCCTTTGGTTGGTGGATTGATGGGTCCTATGAAGTCAATACCCCATTTAGAGAATGCTCTCGCACACACCATAGGTGGCAATGGCATGTCATCTCTCCGAATTGGGTATTTAGCCCTTTGGCATGTTTCACAACTTCGCACATATGTTTCAACGTCCATATGTAAAGTTGGCCACCACAAGCCTGCGAAGAGAATCATTTTTGTTGTTCTGTCGGCTGAAAAATGACCTCCTGCTGCATCGGCGTGTGCCATCTCTAATATGGGCAAATACTCTCCTTCGTGAACACATAATCCTAATTGGTTGTCTTTTCCTCTTCTAAATAAGTTTCTTCCTATGAGAACATAGTCTTTGCTCATCTCCTCTAGGGATCGTTTTCTAGCCAATCTAACTCCTTCCTCATGTTCTCTTGTCTTTAGGAATTTCACTAATGTTTTGCTCCAATTGGGTGCTATCGTTGAGAAAGGTATGGACGTATGATCCTCCGGGATTGTTTCCTGGCATTCTGCACAATTACTTATGTAGTCATGGACATCCTTGGGCATGTCCGGCCAATATACTCCTAATCTCTTTAATTCCCTGATGGTTCCATGAGTTGTTTGGCTGTTCTCCATTTGTTCACATGTGCTTGTTCAATTAGCTTCGTTTGTTCGTCCTCCTCGACACATCTTAGCAAAACTCCATTAGGTTCCTTATAGTACACACTTCCCACGATAATATGCAAGTTTCTTGATTGGAGAATTTCCTTTCTGCTATCCTTATTGATTGAATGTTGTGGGCCATGGGTGAGTATAGGAATTAATTTCTCTGCCCACTTTGGACAAACTTCCAGATTGAACAAATACCTGTCTGGCAGATCATCGGGTACTCTGCTTGGTGGTTCTCCGTGTGTTAACCTTGAAAGATGATCCGCTCTTACATGGGTGTTCCCCTTTTTCACTATCACTTCAAAGTCGAACTCCATTAATAGTAAGAACCATCTTACTAATCTTCCCGTGTTACAAGGTTTATTGACTAAGTACAGTAAAGCCTGATGGTCTATGAAGAACTTGAATTTGTTGGCTAAGAGATAGTGTCTAAATTTCTTCACATCATAGACCATTCCTAATCCTTCTCGCTCGGTAGTGGTATAATTCCTTTAAGCTTGATTCAATTGTCTGCTTGCATAGGCAATTGGATGATCTAATTTTTCCTTCATCAGCTGGTTGGGCTAAGATACATCCTATTGCATAGTTAGAAGCATCAACATGAATATGAAAAGGCTTGTTCCAATTTGGCATTTTCAGAATGGGACCCGTGCTAAGCCTCTTCTTCAACTCATTGAATGCTCTCTCACATTCCTCTGTCCAAGTGAATTGAGTTAATAGCCCATACAGTGGTTTGGCTATTATGACATACATGTGGATAAAGCGATGGTAATATCAACAATGTCCCATAAATGCTTGCACCTCTTTTGCGTTCTTTGGTCTAGGAAGCTCTAAGATGACCTTAATCTTGTCCTCATCCGTGGATATTCCATTCCTAGAGACTATGTGTCCTAGGATTTTCCCTTGTCTCACCATGAAGACACACTTCTCTAGGTTTAAACAGACTCTGTACTGTCTACATTTATTAAATATCTTCCTCAATTCAGGAATATGATTGTGTCTTTGATTGTAGTATGTACATAGGTCATCTACATATACTTCCATGCTCTTTTAATGAAATTCCTTGAAAACATGGCACATCAATCGTTGGAAAGTGGCTGGTGCATTAGTGAGTCCAAAAGGGATCACTCTGAAAGCATAGAACCCCCATTCGATCGCGAATGTGGTCTTACGTTGATCCTCAGTAGCAATAGCTACTTGATTGTATCCTGAGAATCCGTCTAAGAAGCTATAGACTTCTTTTCGTGCGACCCTTTCCAATAGATGGTTAGTGATGGGTAGTGGGTAACTGTCACGTATGGTGGCTGCGTTCACTTTCTTCAGGTTAATGCACACTCTCAATTTTCCGTTTTTCTTAGGCACAAATACTAATGGCGATACCTACTCGGTGTGTTCTATCTCATATATGAATCCTGCCGCTAGTAACTTGTCTATTTCTTCCTTAATTTTAGCAGCATAGATCTCGTTGTATGTATAAGGGCGTTGTTTTGATGGTTTTGCATCTGTTGTCATTGGTATCCTATGAGAACAAATCGAGGGTTCCACGTCTTTGAGATCCTTATATGTCCATGCAAACACGTCTCGATATCTCGGATCAATTGTATTAACTCTTCCTCCTCTTCCTTTGACACATCTTTGCCTATGTATGTGCATCGTTCTTCTCCGTCTTCCACTGTGACTATAATTTTTTCTGTTTGTTCTTTGTTGTCGTAGGCTTCTCCGTCTCGAGCCTCTCATTTAGGCATTTGAATGGCTACTTTTCTCTCTTCTACTTCGTATCTTTTAAAATGTTCAGGAACTTCGAACAGATCTGGGTCTGGTCCAATTTTACTCATTTCTGCTTCTTGTTTTTGTACTTTGGGAGCGGCTTCTATTGCTAAGATCTTTGTTGGTTCTTGTTTCTCTTTGGTTCGAATGGTGTCTAGATAGCTCTCTTCTGAATCAAATTCGGGTTCCATTTTGATACTCTCATATTTCTCCTTCCACTCTTTTTCCAAGATTTCCCCTTCTTCCACTTCTTGAAGGACAACCATATAAAGATTTACATCATAGCCTTCCTCGTCTATGCACTCGTTCACTGTCAAGACTTCCTCATTTACGCACACATCTAAGGTTGCTAGGATTTCCATCCATCCATGCGGTTCAAAGGTCTCATCTGGAAAGACTTGAGGTATGTACCTTGGGTCCTCTACAGGTTTGTAGTTAGGATGTCCGATTGGCCATATCTGTCTTTTGTCATCTTCTTTTTTGGCTTCCTTACACATCCATAACTTAGCATCCTCGTGTATCCATGATTGATCACTCGATCCAGCACTATGAATTGATAGGTCATCTTCCTCCTTGTGTATGGGATTCCATTGTAGTGGAGGGACATCTCTATAGGAAAAGGTGTGCAAGTTTATTTTAGTGGTATTTCCTTGATGTTGTAGGTACAATGAATCTCTTCCGCAATCTTGAACTACCCGCATTTGTCTCATAAAGGGTCGTCCTAATATCATCTCGTAATTATTAGCCTTTTCGAATTTACAAATGGCTAGTGTGTGTTCAAATTCAACCCCACAGGTAGTCAATTTGACTCTTTCCAGTATTCCTAAGGGTTTATCCACATGACCGTCTGCTAATTGGAGTTTCATGCGTGTGGGTCGTAAGGCGGGTTTTCCCCATTTCTTCCAAATCTCTTTGGTGGCGATTCCTACACCAGCTCCTGTGTCTAGTATAGCCTTGGTCATGTACCCATTGTAAATGAAAAGTACACATGTGTTACCTTTGTCTCCTTCACTAAATTCTCCCACTTTATCAACTGGAATTTGTATTTTAGTTGCATTTCCTTTTCCCTTAACTTCTTCCTCTTCCTTTTCTTGCCCTAATTCCATTTGGCTTGCTATTTGCTTCCATAAATGCGGCTTAATTCGAAGTAGTTCTTCCACGGTCAGTTTGCATTGTACTTTTGTCTTCTTTAGTTCCGTTAGATTGTGTGAACTCTTTTCTGAGTTTTCTTTTCCCTTTCCCTGCACCGTGGGTGCTCGTATTATCATAGACTCCTTTTCGTATTCTCCCATGTAATTAGGCAATGTTGAAATGCTCTGGGTTTCTTCTCTATTCCTGTCAAGTCTTGATACTTCCTCGTATACTTCTTCTAGGTTGGGGTTGGGTTGATAGAATTCCACATCCAATTCCTCAAAAGGAGGCTTACTTACTCCATTCTTCTTCCATTGCTCTTCTCAAATTCTATTCCAAACTCCTTTGGCCATTCTGCCTCTAGGTCAGGTATGGTTGACATTGGTACATCCTGGGTTCTAGTTTGCTCTCGCTTGTCATCCTTCCCTCTAAGTTCTTTATCCAAGGCCCCGACGTGTTCTTTATATTGATTATCTGGCATTCTTGTCTCTGGTAGGGCTGGAATAGTCTTTTCTAGGGTAGCTTGTGCAACCTCTATAAGCTTTCGACACATTGCAAGCCTTTCTTTTTCTAATTCTCCTTGTGGGTAAAGTTTTTCATGCTGTTCTACTTTCGTTCCAGCCTTAATTCTAGCTTGGTAGGCCTTCAGCCATATGTCTAGGTCGTCAGATTTTCGGTCAGCTAAAATGGATTCCGGTTTCTCTACCTCTTGGATAGGTGGTGGAATGGCACTTCTTTCCGAATTTCCTCTTCTTTCTGTTCTTTCATGCTTCTGGTTTGTTTCTTATTATCTTGACTCTTGTTCTTCATCCATTTGTCTTTGAGTTTTTCTCTTCTTTCCTTCCATTTCTGTGCTTTAAGGTTCTGGGTATTCTCACGTGGGTCCTCAGAATCTTCAACCATTCGGTTTGTGAGACTTTCCTTCCTAGTGTCTTGTTGTTCCCGATCTGGTTGGTTTTCTTTTTGTTCTTTCATTTGAGCTCGCGTAATAGCCTTTAAAGGCACGGTGTACCCCTTATCACTTCCCGGTGCTTCTATCACTTTGATTACATTAACAGGTGTTGTATCCTGGGTTTTATTAGAATTTTTCGGACAATCTCTAAAAAGATGTTCCTTTCCACAATCATTGCAGTATCCTTCCCAAGTCCTAGGGGTGGTGGATTATAAGGCCGAGGACATTCTCTAATAAACTGGTCTCCTCCACATCTATAACAAGGTCCTCTTGGCACAGGTGGTCTAATGGGTGGTCTCATGGGTGGTTGTGCTTTAGGCATAGTATACATCAAAGTTGCTACTTCCGTTCCATAGCTCTGGTCATAGTTTTTGTATCCAAAGTAAGCCGAATCGTATGTTGATTTGTAATCTAACATGTTGGCTTCATAGGGATAATAATCTCCTAAGGTTAGCTCATATCCAGGGTTTGCTGATTCTACATTGATCGTCGTCGATGCTGGCACTATGGCTCTTTCCAAGTTTTCTTCTGGCTGAGCATACTTCACAGGTACCACTTGTTGAGGTTGTGACAGTTGTGGCCCTAACACTGGTTGTGGTGGTGGATATGGTGTTGGTTCATAAGGTCTCGGCGCTCCTGCTGGTGTTGGATAGGGATTGTATCTGGGCATCTCTCTGCCGGGTTCTCTTGGTGGATACCCGTATGGTCGATACTGTGGTGGTTGTAAGGGGCGCGACTGCCTATTGAATGGAGAGTTCTCTATAGTGTGGTTGGTGTATTTTTGTTCTATGTGGCAGTACAAGGTGGTCCCTTGTTGGTGCTGTCTGTTGTATGGATATGTCGGATGTGCACCAGCTCCTCCTCGTGCACACATGTGTGTGGGGTGATCTCCTCCACATAGACTACATCTCCGTAACATGGGCATTCTTAAGGCTGGGTGCTGGTAAGTTCTCTGCCCTTGGACTCCTAGCTTCTTTGCTAATAGCTCTGCTAGTTCTTCCACATTACTGGAGTTGGATGTAATGGTACTTCGAGAGTCTTCTGATTTAGTGGGACTGGGAGTGCTCTTGAGATCCTCCGCTAGGTTGTCTTCTAGGTCAATGCATTCTTGAAGACATTCACTAAGGGTTTGTAATCTCTTCATGTAAACTAAAGTTCTTAAGGTTCCATTCGTGAGTCCATCCAAAAATAATGAAATCATTTTTTGATGAGTGGGCCTCTCGGTAGCTGGGCATCTATCCGCATACTGATTGAATCTCCGGGCAGCAATCTTCACTGTTTCATTAGGGTTCTGTTTAAAACTATGGATTAAAGACACAGAATTGTGTTTAATCCCTCTCTTAGTGAATTCCCGAATGAATTCTGAAAAAATTGCTCCATGTTTCCAAACTCATTAGGATCTAACGGCTGGAACCAAGTCAGAGTCGTTCCTGTGAGGGTGAGTCCAAAAGACTCATACTGCACAAAGAAGTCGTCTACTTGTTCTGCCCTTAGGACTTGTTTAAATTCAGCAATGTGATCGTAGGGTTCTCCTAATCTGTTGTAATGATTTCTTACACACTTGGCCACTTGGATAGGTCTCAGTCTTCTCATTGGTTTTGGCGGTCTAGGCATTACAGGAAAGGCAGGAACTGTTGGTCTAACTAGGGGTATTCCACGCTGCCCTCCTACTGGTGGTCGTGGTCTTACTGGTGGTTGGTACTGATTCCCTACTCTTGGGTGGGTTTGATTGTTTGTTTGCACTCTTGGAGTTGCAAATTGTACATGAGTACGGTTTGGACCACTCCGTTGGCTAGTTTGTCCTGACATGGTGTGTTCTGTCTCTTGTTGATTTCCAAAGGGGTTCTGCGAAGTAGTTGCCTGCTCTCTTTGAGGGAATATAGGCAACCCCATGTATTTCAATCGAGCTCTGTCTAAGGTGCTAACCAACCAATATCTTCTCTGATTTTTGTCTAGGTATGTGATTCTAGTTTCGTCTTCTGGATCCTTCAGCTCATAAAATGTCATAGGGCTTTCTTCTCTTCGTGGAGCCAGGATGTCTGTTTGTAGCAATACATCTGATCCATGGATCATATAAACTTCCAATAGGTAGTCATCTTGAGGTATCAAGTCTCCTCTCAAGACTCGTGTTACTTGTGATCTACCTCTAGGGGTCGTCACTAGCTCCTAAGGGTTTGGTCTTCCTGGGTTTTCTTGTTCCACTAACTCTCCCCTTTCATTGATCATTTCAGGAAATTCAGTTACTATGTATATGTGACCTACCTTGTCCATGTATGCTCCTCCTTCGTACTTAACAACAGGTCTAGGCGTGATAGTGGCATCCATAGAGGTTACCATCCTAGCCACTGATCTGTTTAAGCCATCCAGATAGATGGGGATCTCATGGCCATTAGTAGACACATATTGTAAGGAGGTTTGGTAGTCTCCCTCTATCGCGGTCATGAAGTTTCTACTTGGAGCTGGACCATGCATGTCTTCTGAGGCCATTGGTATCTCCTCCTCGGAGTCACTAGAGGTATCTGAATAGACAGAGTGGTGACTGACCTGAGCAGCACTCCCTACAGAGGATACGACACTTCTTTGGCTACTTAGCACTCTCCCTGACCTCAAGTTCATTCACCCTCCTGAGGCTCTCTAGGTCTCTAAAACTCTCCTTGAGTGGCTCTTCAAGTGCCTCAAGTTTGTCCTCCAAAATGCTACAAAAGCTCTGGACGATACCACTTCTAGGCGATACTGCACTAGGCAATACTTCTTTGGCCACGATGCGATACCAGATATCTAGGCGATACGATACTGTCGTAGTCAGCGATACAATACCACAGTTGGTCACGATACGGTACCTAATGCTTGGCCGATACGATACTTGATGCACCCGACGATACGATACTGAACTAATTCAACGATACGATAGCACAGTTTCCTACGATACGATACCAAGATTCGGGACGATACGATACCAACGGTCCTTGCAATACGATACCTGAAAACCAAGACGATACGATACTGATTCCCTCACACGATACGATACCACATCAACTCACGATACGATACCTTAGGGGTCCACACGACATGATACCTTAGGGGTCCACACGACACGATACTGAATCAGTCAGGCGATACGATACTGCTGTGTGATCATGATACGATACTGGTATGGTATCGCGATACTAAACTAAGACCTGGCATGATACGATACTTCAGGGGTTGGCGATACGATACTGAAATGGTATCGCGATGCTAAACTAGGAAGTGGGCGATACGATACCTCGGGTGGCACACGATACGATACCACGGGGTAAAGTGAGATCGCGATACCAAATCGGAGATACAATACCACAAGTGGTATCGCGGTACCAAGATTGGTAATCAACGATAGGATACTTCGGCGAGTATCGCGATACAAGGGAATTTTTGGTATCGCGATACCAAAAACTCAATGGATCGCGATACTCAAGCCAAAATACCTCCCAAATTCAAAACTTTTGCACCCACTTGCTCTTCTCTCACGCCTCTTCACTCCTAACACACTGTCCCTTTCAAGAAAACTCAAAAAACGAATTGTTCCCCCCCCTCCCCCGCGATATTGAATGCGCACTTAATCACGTGTTTGTGCACTTTTAGTGTGTTTTTGCCAAGGAATTTATGTTGAATCTTACCTTTGTGGTGCCCTGATTGCAACTTGAGATCAATACCTAGCCTTCTCAGCCTATAGCACGCGAAACCACCCTCACGATACCAGTCATTGCTCGTCCACGATACTGCCTTTCAGAACAGTAGAGAAATGAACTAATCTTTTTGGTTTTTATACTTTTGGTGACTGAAACTGAACTACACTAACTTGGCAAATGTTTTGAGATTTTTCTTGGTCTTGACCTACTCCTACTTCACTCCTTTCCTTCTCTCCTCTCCTTCTAACCTAACCCTAACTCCTCTTACTCTCCCTTCCTACTAACCCTAAACCTAAAAAATCATTACACACACCTCCGGGATGTGAAGTAACAAGTGCTCAGGTGATTGACTACTTGCCACGGAACGAATTCACTTCTACAAGTACAATTTCATCACACTCGATCTATAACCATCACGAAGGCACCTTGGCTGAGCATTCCCTGGCAACGGCGTCAAAAACGTGTGTACCGAAGTCAAGAAGACTCAAGGACTTGTGCCAAAGAGACTAAACCTCATTTGCAACACAAGTGCATATAGTGCGAAATTGACACACGCTTATATGTCAATCCAATCAAACGACCTAACCAAGTGTATGAAGACATGTGCACACATGATGGAAAATGAAGTGGTTCAGCTGACATGCATGAGAAAAGACTAATCCACCTCTCAAACTCACTGAAAGACTGAAAGTGTCTGCCGCGATACCATTTATAGTAGTTTTCAGTAAATCGAGGATTTCTCTCAGCTCCAAGCTCTGAATATAGTCAATAGGTAGTCATTTCGAAGCTCTTGATGAGATGCATCTACTGAAAGTCATTTCCCTTGATTCTGACAACCCTGCTTAAAGTTATGACCAAAATAGTGAATGGCAAGAAGTACCCACACTCACGCCACAACTCCTACAAGCTCACACACACACCATATTCACTCAAAAATAGTGGGGAGGGGTAGACAACAGTCCTACACACACATTCCAAGCATTACACACACATAGAAGATCAAAGAGAAGATGGAAATCTGTAAGAAAGAGGAAAATTCGAGATTCAAGAGCTCTCCTTGTTCACCATAGCAAAAAAGTACTTACAAAGAGTCACCAAGTGACTTATATGCATGTGCCCTAAATTTGGTCCTTTCACACAAGAGACCGGCATTTTATTACTAAAAGTGAATTTCCTTCTAATTTACAAGGGATATTTTACAACAAGATGGGTTTATGCCACTAGAGGACTCCTCTAGTGCATTTACATGGCTTGAGGGAATTCTCTGAATGTTTTGAATAAGAAAAATCATGCCCATTAATTTGAAAATTTTGGGGCTCTTCTCTTGTGCTTCTTTGCTTTGCAACATACATCATAAGCTAAGCACCTGTAAATTATTTTTTTCAGTGCACAACACCCATGAAGCACGTTCTTTTGTTTCTTATTCCAGCGTTGATGTGCTAGGTGGATTTGATCTATGATCTAGTGTGGTAAATTGATTGTGAGATCCTCTGTCTCCGCCAAGTACAAGCTGAACCAGATTCTTTTTGGTGGCATAGTGAAGCGTTCTTGGGCGGGGAAGGTGAAGTGTTGCATGATCGTTCGTAGATGGAGGGCGATGGTAGGTTTCATAGCAACCATATCCTTTAACTTCTTTAAGATCTTTGTGTTTCATTCTTCCAAGGATCAATGTTTCCTTCTCTGTGGGAATGTGCATGCCATGCATATCCAAGGCCTCGCGTACTAGGTTGAGGGTCAGTTTGAATTTTTTTAGCTCGTGCCGTGGTGTTAATGAGGGTAGCACAAAGGTTCTATCACCTCCCTTGGCTCTGCTAGGGGTGATGGTACTTATCAAATAGGAGCAACACAGGAAGTGCGGCTTAGGTAGGAGTGCCCGGAAGTAGCTAACCAATCCCACTTTGGTCCATACAGATCGCATTACTTCTGCATTTTGGTACTTCTCGAATTCATGGGTGAAGAAATGGTATCTTTCCCATTTGCCATTAAACTCAATTTCTGCCTCCCAAAAGTAGGTGCCTTCTCCCAATGGTCCTGCGACATCATTGAACCAATGTGCGTGTTTCCCCACTTGAGAAGTATGTCCCTACGGAGGGTCTTGAATGGGAAGTACATGCACTGCTCTAAGTTCTTGAGGCCTCTTGGTGAGTTGTGGTTCGAGGAGGAGGGTTTCAATGTCCACTATCTGGACGCTGGACCCGGCTTGGAAACTGGTACCTCCTGCTTCTGCCATGTTTTACTTCTTGTTTGCTGGTTCTGTGAGAATATAGAAGCATGTGTTAACATTGTAATGGACAAGATAGAACAATTTTTGTCCCCGTTATAACATTAACGTGAGGTTAGTGATGGTTAGCGGTCAGTGAGTGCTCAGTGATTGTGTGTGTAGTTAGTGAATGAATAATGCTATGACCTAAATGGAAAGATGCAGTGTGAAGATGATGTAGTTAGTAGGTGGAGGTGAATTTACAAATGGGGGTCGAGGGGTTTATTACAAGTTTTGGGCTGCCAAACACAGTGGATGGCTTTTGGTTTTGATTTTGTGGAGACTCTGGAGGGCTTTATGAGAGTGTCTGCTTGGAAATGAGGCTTTTTAGGGACCCATTTACAAGTGATTTTGCTCGTGCTCATGGGCGAATATGTGTTCGTGTGTGTTGAATAAGAGTGGGTATCAGCTGTTCGAGTGAGTGAACCATGTTGTGCATGGTGTGGTCTGTATGTAGCTATTTGAGTCCGCAAGAAAGCCTTAGGCACCCAAATTTGTCTTGATTGTGGGTCAGCCTTCCTCGATTTCTTGGGTACCCAGATAGATTTCACTTTAGTGGAGAACGTTTTGGAAGACTTCTTATTAGTGTCCTGTTGTTGCTCACTAATATGAAGCTGAACCAGTGGTTGTGACTGGACCGCAATAGGTTGATCACCTTTCCGCATCCACACTTGTTTTGGTGGTTGAGACACCGTGCTTTGTATTTTCTTTTGGCTTCGAGCATAGGTTATCTGCTTCTTCTATAGTTGATCTGCCTTTGGTTGCTGCCTCCCTGCGGCTTTTGGAAAAGAAGGGAGTTCCGTCGTACCCTTGAGTTCTTTGTTGAGACAATCATCCCTCTGCATCACATAGTTTTGGACAATAATAGCATCATCATCTTCATGTGTATCCCTGGAAGGACCAGGGTTTGTGCCTTTCCTAGTTCCTTGAGTGCTTCATTCTCTAATTCAAGTGTAATGCGGTTTTGATTTAACCAGACCTGAAGAAGTCCACTTCTTAGGTTTAGGTTGACTACATGATCATAGATCCAGTCTTGACCCAAGACAAGAGGTTCAGTGAGATCCTCATCTTGACACACTAGTACTTTAACTGTCATTAAAACATCTTGAATGTAGAGGGGAAGTTCCACCTCGCCCATGCAAGGGGTTTCCACATCTCTCAATCCTATGAGATATGCTTCTACAGGATTGACATGTAAGTTCAATTCTTGATAGTAAGAGAGTTTAACAGCACTAGTGGCTGCACCTGAGTCAATCAAAGCCCGTACGGTCCTTGCACTCTTGCCTTGTCCTATCTCTAAGGTTACAAAAGGACGTTGATCAATTATTCTATGAGAGCTAATACATGAAACATCACACATAGCCATATGATATCCTTGAGTTGCATAGGCCTCTGTTCAAGGTCGATCTCTACCCTGTCTTCTCAATTTCATTCTTCGGATGCGTTCCAATGCTTCTGCCTGTGCCTCTTCTCGAATTCGTTTTTCCTCTTCTTTACGTTTCTTGGCCTTGTTGAGTCGATTGCGCATAGGATACTCTGTTCGCTGACAAACATCACACCTCTTCACATAGGTATGTGCATCCATATGGAGGGTTGGCCACCATAATCCTGCAAATAGGATTGCCTTGATCACCCGATCTGGTCCAAAGTGTCCTCCTGCTACAACCTTGGTGAACAGTTTCCAAGATCTTCAGATATTCAGTCTCATGGACACATAGTCTGAGGTAACCATCTTTACCACGCTTGTATAAGTTATCTCCAATGAGTGAGTAATCTAGGACTTCTTGTTCTAGACTTCTTTTTCTGGACAATGTTATATCTTGACGGAATGTTTTCGTCCTCAGGAAAGCTACCAATGGTTCACTCCAATCTAGGATTAAAGACACTTGGTATAGTGTAGCGTGCTCCATAGGTGGTTTAATATGATAGACTGGGCATTCTTTACACAACTTATGGACATCTGCTTCCATAGTCGGCCAATGCACTCCCAGTATCCTTAGTGTCTGTAGGGTTTGTTGCCTTGAGTAATGTTGCTCTAATGCACCTACATGTGCTAATTGCAACCATTTAGCGTATTCATCCTCTTCCACACAAAAATGTAATATTCCTTGATCAGTGTGCTTGTACATACTCCCTGCCATGATATGGTACTGTTGGGCTTTTACTACCTCCCTATCTTGAGTGTTCATTACTAGGTGTTTGGCTCTGTATGTCAATACTAGCACTAATGTTGTAGCCCAGTCAGGTACTGTTGGTGCATTTTGTCCAAGCCTACATGCTTGATATGCTTGATATTATCCTCATTTGTAAGTCACATGAGTAGTCATGTGAACACCTCTTGTAAAAGAGTACATTTTATCTCTTGTAAATGGAAAAAGAAAAAAGTAAAAGGATGGCTTACCTCATCCATGATGTAAAAGCAAATTCATGGCTCCAACTACCAAAATCACAAATTTTTGAGCTGAGGGAATCTCTCCTAACTTTGGGGATCACTTTTAGGTGGAGCCATTCGAATTCGAATTCAAAACTCCCTCCAAGAATAGCTATAAAAGGAGCAAGAAGGAAGAGGCGATTAGCAAGCCTTGTACGTGACCACTTCATGTCATTTTGTAGAGATTGAAGAGCTTACTCCATAGCTCTATCATTCTACTCCCATTGTGCAAAGATTCATTGCCAATGTGGTTGTAATCATATGTGAATCTATACATTTATTATCATCTACCTCTCTGTTTTGTTCTCTGCTATACTCACTCAGAGCAGTAACTTCAGAAGGTCATATCTCGAGTTTTACTGAACCTTTTTCAGTGTTTTAAAGTGCGTTGGATAGCTCTTACTGTCTAGTTTCTACCTATAAATTTTCAAGGTCATTGGATTTATAATTTTGGAGATATCTGCATTTTACTGCTTACTGGTCTATCTCTGCAGAGCCCCGAGAATTGTGGGAATGTTCCAGAACTTGATGAAACTTGTTCTCAGTGCTCAGTCCATCATTTGAAGTGTTTTAACTTGGAATAGGAAGCTTGCTAAGTCTATTTGCTATGCCCAAAAGGAATTTTTCTAATTCCTTCCAGGTTGAGAGCACTGTTCATTTTTTCCAGCAGGTGTATGTCCAAAAATAGCAAGTTTTGGGAGCTAGTCATTTCGCAACTTGTCGGTCTTGACTTAAACCTTTGGGATACATGTTCCAAAGTACTTGGCTGATATTTTGGTGGATTTAGGAAGCTCAAAGGGTCTACTAATCAACTCTGAAGTCTCAGTTGGCTGGTGTGAAGCTGGTTGTAGCGGCACCTACTCATCTTTGGATTGCATCCACCATCTCTCTTCACAGTGGTATCAGAGCATAGTCAAGCAACATGGGAGATGGATTTCCATCAACAATTGACAAATTGGATCGAAAAAACTACCCGGCATGGTCTCTAAGGATGGAGGCTTACCTTCAAGGAAGGAATCTATATGGATTCATATCCGGAGATGAAGCAATGCCAACCATGAGGAACAAAGGGCAACCATCACATGAAGAAGTGGAAGGACTTTCGAATTGGTGTTCGAAGGATGCACTTGCAAGGTCCTATATTCTAAACTCAATCTCTGATTTTCTTTTACCTCATGTCAAGGGATGCAAGACATCAAGAGAAACCTGGAATGCACTTGCTTCTTTCTTCTCTTCCAACACTCGAGCAAGGAAGAACCAATTGTGGATGGAGTTCACAACAATGAAGAAAAGCCCGAAGCAAAATGTGACTGATTATGTCACAAAGATGAAGGAGATTTCCGACCAACTTGGAAGCATTGGAGAGGTAATTGAAGAGGAGCAAATCATAAGACAAATCATGAATGGAATCAAAGCAGACGACAAGTGGGAGTCATTCACAACAGCCATGGATTTATACATGGATATGCATGTACCCGACCTCAACACACTCATGGGCCAACTCTTCACTCATGAAGCAAAGATTAGCAAAGGTGGTGAGTCCTCAAGAGGTAATCAAACTTCTGCCTTATATTCTGATAAAGCTAAGGTCAAGGACAAGTCAAAGAATAGAAAGAATGAAGATGAAGGAAGCTCTTTCCAAGCAAACTTTGCAGGTAGAGGACGAGCTAGAGGAAGAGGCAGAAGTGGAAAGCAAGGCAGGGGGAGATTCCAATCATCTCAACCTTGCAACATATGTGGCTTATCTAACCATACTACTGAAGAATGTTTCAGGAACCCGAGGAACTCAAGAGGAAGAGGATTCAATAGAGGTGGCTATGGATCAAATAGAGGCAGGTACAATGGAGGCTACAACAACAACTACTACAACAACAATTACAACAACAACAACAACTATCAAAGTGGCCATAGAGGAAGAAGAGATTACAATAACTATGCAGAGGACCAAAGTCAAGAAGATGCATTATTGATTATGAATCTATCAACGAAGAAGGGTAAGGATGATGATCACATATTTTACATTGATTCGGGATGCTCGAACCATGTAGCAGGAAATGTGGCTTTACTTTCTGATTTGGAAGATCCTCATAACAAGCATGAATTGCAGACAGGAGATGACACAAAGCACTCAGTGGAGAAGATAGGTAATGTGAAGACATCAGATGGGAATATGAACCTCTTAAGCAAAGTCTTGTATGTCCCTACAATTACCAAAAATTTAATAAGTGTTGGACAGATTGTTGAAAAAGGATTGCAGGTTAGATTCAATCGATTTGGAGCATATGTTGAAGACCCAAGGCAAGGCTTTCGAAGGATTGCCAAAGGAGAAAAGACAGGAAGGCTTTTCACTTTTGAAGTGGAAGATACAAAGAACATAGCTTTGTTTAGCTATGGATCTCAAACTCTAACAGAGTTGGAGATATGGCACAAAAGGCTTGCTCACATTGGTGAGAGGACACTCAAACAGATTTGCAGGGACCAAAGTGTACTTGGTTTGCCTAATATCACAAGGCAACACATGATTTATAAGTGTGAAGCTTGTCAACTCAGCAAGGCTCATAGACAACCTTTCAATAAGAAAGGATATATGTATCAAAATCCTTTGGATCTAGTGCACACGGATGTGTGGGGTCCAAGTAAGGAGCCATCTATATCAGGCTCAAGATATTATGTGTCTTTCATAGATGATTGTAGCAGGTGGACCATTCTGTTTTTCATGAAGCACAAGGATGAAGTGTTTAATTGCTTTAAGAAGTATATTGCTCTTGTTGAAAACCAAACAGGTAGGACTTTGAAACGACTCAGATCAGATGGTGGAGGAGAATACTTCTCTTTTGAATTTGATGCCTTCTTGCATGAAAGAGGCATTAAAAGGGAAGTCACTACAAGGTATACACCTGAACTCAATGGTGTAGCAGAGAGGAGGAATAGAGCTATCGTCGAAGCTGCAAGGTCCATGCTCAACGAAAAGGGATTGCCGAACTACCTATGGGCAGAGGCTGTGTCGACAGCCACATATCTCATAAATAGACTTCCATCTAAGTCACTAGATGGAACCACTCCATATGAAGTGTGGAATGGAAGAAGACCTAGTCTAGAGCATTGTAAAATCTTTGGATGCTTAGCCTATGCTCACATTCCTTCTCAAGTAAGAGGGAAATTGGATCCCAAGGCAGAGAAGTGTGTATTCATTGGTTATGATCAAAACCAAAAAGGATATAGATTGTACAATCCAACCAATAAAGGATTTTCTGTGAGTAGAGATGTAATTTTTGATGAAAACAAATCATGGTTTGATGATGACAGGAAAGTGAAGCTGCCATATGACTTGGATGAAGATTTTCCATCACTTCAACCAAAGGAGCCAAAGCAGATTGAAGAAAGTGATTCGGAGATTGACCTAGAAGACTTGGAAAGACTAAAGCTATGGAAGAACAAAGGTAAAGCAAAGATGCAGGATGCTACATATGGACCCGAGAGCTCACATCAACCACTTAGAAGGTCTTCAAGGGAGAAGAAGAAACCAGAGAGGTTTGGTTATGATACTTCTTTGGTCACCAAGCACTCAATCTACATTGCAAAGGACTCAACCAATGAAGAACCTACCACATTCGAAGAAGCACAAAGCAAGAAAGCTTGGAGAGATGCAATGGATGAAGAAATGGAAGCCTTGAAGGAGAATGACACTTGGGAGCTTGTACCTAACAAGCCATCTATGAAGATAATCGGATCTCGATGGATATACAAAATCAAGAGGAATCCAGATGGAAGTATAAATAGACACAAAGCAAGGTTAGTTGCTAAAGGGTTTGCTCAAACCCATGGTATTGATTATGAGGAGACTTTCTCTCCTGTTGCAAAAATGCCTACAATTAGGGTTCTCATTAGTCTTGCTGCATCTAGAAATTGGAATCTTTATCAACTTGATGTAAAGAATGCTTTCTTGAATGGATGGATTTCTGAGGAAGTGTATATGGCACAACCTCCTGGATATGAGGATGCACATCATCCTAACTATGTATGCAAACTAAAGAAAGCTTTGTATGGATTGAAGCAAGCTCCAAGAGCTTGGAATTTCAGATTGGTTACTTATTTGCAGGACCAAGGATTCAAAGCTAGCAAGGCGGATACCTCTTTGTTCATAAAGAGGAATGGATCTGAAGTGATCTATTTATGTGTGTATGTTGATGATATTATTATCACAGGCAATGATCTTGAAGGAATCAAACAGGTAAAGAGTCAAATGAAGGAGGAGTTCAAGATAAGTGACCTCGGACCACTCACTTATTTCCTTGGATTGGAGTTGATCTACACAGATTCAGGTATATACATCACACAAAGGAAGTATGTCCATGACATGCTCGTCAAGTTCAAGATGGAAAATACAAAGTGTGCAGGTACACCTATGGAGCAAAATCATAAGCTTAGTGCTTATGAAAGAGAGCCAATTGAAGACATCACAAGCTATCAAAGCTTGGTTGGAAGTTTGAACTATGCAACACTCACAAGGGTGGATATATGCTATAGTGTTAGCATATTGAGTCAGTTTATGCATAAGCCGAGAAGACCACATATGGAAGCGGCCAAGCGAGTCCTCAAGTACCTAAAGGGGACCATGAATGAAGGTTTGTTCTATTCATATACTTCAGATATTGAGCTAAAGGTCTACTCAGATGCAGATTGGGCCGGATCTAAAGATGATAGAAGAAGCACATCAGGGTATATATCATTTGCAGGTTCAAAAATCATTTCTTGGTCATCGAAGAAGCAACCAACCGTGGCATTATCTTCTACTGAAGCTGAATATAGAGGTTTGGCTAATGCAACTCAAGAAATCATGTGGTTAAAATCTTTGTACACAGATCTTGGACTTCATTCTTCAACACCTCACATTTTTGGTGACAACACAAGCTCACTACATCTAGCAGCTAATCCGGTATACCATGCTAGAACCAAGCATATTGAAGTCCACTACCATTATGTAAGGGAGAAGCTAATGAGCAAGGATATTCAACTATCCTATGTCTCTACAGATATGCAATGTGCAGACATGTTGACGAAAGCTCTTGATGGTACGAAATTAAGTAGATTCAAGTTGATGATTGGTTTGCAGGAAATCAAGGACAATTGAAGACTTATTTGGAGGCCAAGCATGTTAGGCTTGAGGGGGAGCTGTTGGTGCATTTTGTCCAAGCCTACATGCTTGATATGCTTGATATTATCCTCATTTGTAAGTCACATGAGTAGTCATGTGAACACCTCTTGTAAAAGAGTACATTTTATCTCTTGTAAATGGAAAAAGAAAAAAGTAAAAGGATGGCTTACCTCATCCATGATGTAAAAGCAAATTCATGGCTCCAACTACCAAAATCACACATTTTTGAGCTGAGGGAATCTCTCCTAACTTTGGGGATCACTTTTAGGTGGAGCCATTCGAATTCGAATTCAAAACTCCCTCCAAGAATAGCTATAAAAGGAGCAAGAAGGAAGAGGCGATTAGCAAGCCTTGTACGTGACCACTTCATGTCATTTTGTAGAGATTGAAGAGCTTACTCCATAGCTCTATCATTCTACTCCCATTGTGCAAAGATTCATTGCCAATGTGGTTGTAATCATATGTGAATCTATACATTTATTATCATCTACCTCTCTGTTTTGTTCTCTGCTATACTCACTCAGAGCAGTAACTTCAGAAGGTCATATCTCGAGTTTTACTGAACCTTTTTCAGTGTTTTAAAGTGCGTTGGATAGCTCTCACTGTCTAGTTTCTACCTATAAATTTTCAAGGTCATTGGATTTATAATTTTGGAGATATCTGCATTTTACTGCTTACTGGTCTATCTCTGCAGAGCCCCGAGAATTGTGGGA
Organism: Ceratopteris richardii; assembly: GCA_020310875.1. Lineage (NCBI taxonomy): Eukaryota > Viridiplantae > Streptophyta > Polypodiopsida > Polypodiales > Pteridaceae > Ceratopteris > Ceratopteris richardii. The sequence continues at coordinate 137,431,710 of CM035436.1, forward strand.
ATGTTCCAGAACTTGATGAAACTTGTTCTCAGTGCTCAGTCCATCATTTGAAGTGTTTTAACTTGGAATAGGAAGCTTGCTAAGTCTATTTGCTATGCCCAAAAGGAATTTTTCTAATTCCTTCCAGGTTGAGAGCACTGTTCATTTTTTCCAGCAGGTGTATGTCCAAAAATAGCAAGTTTTGGGAGCTAGTCATTTCGCAACTTGTCGGTCTTGACTTAAACCTTTGGGATACATGTTCCAAAGTACTTGGCTGATATTTTGGTGGATTTAGGAAGCTCAAAGGGTCTACTAATCAACTCTGAAGTCTCATTTGGCTGGTGTGAAGCTGGTTGTAGCGGCACCTACTCATCTTTGGATTGCATCCACCATCTCTCTTCACAGGTACAACTTCCAAATTAAACAAGTAAGCATCAAGAAGGTCATCTGATACTCCTTGTGGGGCCTCTCCGGATGTGAGCCTAGAGAGATGGTCTGCTCTCAAATGAGTCTTGCCTTTCCTTACCACAAAAGTCATATTCCATAAGTAGAAGGAACCATCTTACCAATCTACCTGTATTGCATGGCTTGTTTACCAAGTATAGCAATGCTTGATGATCAGTGAAAAATTTAAACTTATTTGCAAGCAAATAGTGTCTAAACTTTTTAACCGCATATACCATACCTAATCCTTCTCGTTCAGTGGTCGTATAGTTCCATTCAGCTGCATTCAGCTGTCTACTAGCATAGGCAATTGGAAGATCCATATTACCTTCACCCGTAGGTTGTGCAAGTACACATCCAATAGCATAATTGCATGCATCCACGTGAACATGAAAGGGCTTATTCCAATCTGGTGTAGTCAAGATTGGTGCTGAGCATAATCACCATTTAAGCTCATTGAAGGAGTTCTCACATTCATCAGTCCACTCAAAATTGGTCAGAAGTCCATAGAGAGGCTTTGCAATGATGGCATACATGTGTATAAAGCTTTAGTAATAACCACAATGCCCCATGAAAGCTTGCACTTCCTTGACATTCTTTGGACTAGGTAACTCTGCAATAGATCTAACTTTTTCCTCGTCCGTAGATATGCCATTCTTTCACATGATGTGTCCTAGAATCTTGCCTTGCCTGACCATGAAAACACACTTTTCTGGGTTCAAGCGGACTTGGTATTCTCTACATTTGTCAAAAATTTGCTTGAGTTCAGGTATATGTGTCTGTCTAATGTTGGAATGAGCACAAAGATCATCAACATAGACTTCTAAATTCTTCCTCCAGAACTCTTTAAACACATGGCACATCAACCTCTAAAAAGTGGCTAGCGCATTGGTAAGACCAAATGGCATTACTCGAAAGGCAAATATGCCCCACTTTGTGGCAAAAGCCATCTTATGTTGATCTTTTGGAGCTATGGCTACCTGATTATAGCCAGAAAATCCATCAAGTAAGCTGTATACTTCCTTGCCTGCTACTCTTTCTAAGAGATGTTCAGTGATAGGAAGCGGATAGTTATCTCGAATAGTGGCTGCATTAACCTTCTTCAAGTTAATGCACACACGTAGCTTTCCATTCTTCTTGGGCACCAATACAATGGGGGACACCCACTCAGTGTGCTCGATTTCATAGATGAATCCAACTTCCACCAATCTATCTATCTCTTCCTTGATTTTTGCCACATAGTTATCATTATATGTGTATGGGTTCTGCTTAGAGGGTTTTGCATCTGAGGTCATGGGAATCGTGTGTGAGCATATGTCAAGGTCCACACTTTTCAAGTCCTTGTAACTCCAAACAAATACATCTCTGTATTCTCTTAGCAAGGCTATTAGCTCATGCTCTTCTTCCTCCGTCAGGTCATGTCCTATGTATGTGCATCTTTCTTCTCCTTCTTCTATGGCTACAGCTATTTTCTTAGTGGTTTCTTTGTTGTCACAGGCCTCCACTGATTGCACCTCACGTTTAGGCATTCTTATCATGACTCTCCTATCGTCTAACTCATACTTTTTAAAGTTTTTAGGAACCTCAAACAAAGATTCTTCCTCTTCTTGGGTGGCTTCTTTCTTCTTCCTCTTCTTGCCTTCACTCTTGGCAGTCACTTGTGTGGTTAACCTCACATCATTAGTAAGTTTTTCGTGTCTTTGGGGGTGAAATTCTACTTCATATAAGTATTCTTCATCTGATGCAAATGGTGGGTCCATAATGATTGACTCTAGATCGGAGTCACTTGCATCCTTGAATGCATAAGTGCAAGGTTCACATTCTTCTAGAACCGAATCTCCCATGATTGGCTCTATGGAGAAAGCTAAAATGTCATAGCCATCCTCGTCGCAGTGGGGTGTCCATTGTCCTTCATGGATGGTGTTGGCACACAAAGCAACAAAGGAATCATGCACAATACGGCAACAAGGCCAGATCATTTTTTCCCATAGATTATGTACAATTCAAGTGATTTTAATCACTACACAAACATTGTAAATCCCGTTTTTGGTAGATTAGACTCCATTTTGTGCAAGCCGAGGAGTCCTCGAGCTTGAGGAGTATTAGAAGTACCATCGTACCAATTTTCATAATTTTTAGACTTCGTTTGAGCCCTCAAATAAGCCCTGGAACCTAATTTTTAACTAGGCCGGACACTAGGTCTGGACAGGGCCAAAAGCTAGTCAAAAACTATAAAAAGAGCTAGAGAGCTCATTTTTGAGGTGAGATTGTAATTGAAACAAACTTGTAAGAGCTTGTGAAAGTAATCTAAAGCACTCCATTGATTCTCTCTCTTTGTCTTGCCGTGTGTGCGCGTGTGCGTGTATGTGTGTGCATGTTTGTGTGCTTCTCACTCACGCACTTGTGCCGCCACTTGCTCGAGGTCTTCATACCATCCTCACGTCTTCCCGGATTGACATTAAAGGAGGTGCTACTCATCACTGAGCTACACCAAATTTTGGCGCCGTTGCCGGGGATCGAGCTTTGAGGACGAGCGTGTGATGGTAAGACGTAGAGTTGACGCGTTGGAGTTGTAGGTATTTTCTTCACTCTCATCGGTTTTCTTTTACTTTCTTCACCACCTTCATCATCATCATCACCATCTCCCACGTCCATCTCCATCATCGCGAAAATTTCAGTTTTGACTATATCCCCATCTCCACCTCATTTCCCTCATTTCACTTGTGAGAGAGAGCGAGAGAGCGAACTTGCATGTGCTGTTTTTGCTTGTTTTCTGAGCTATTTTGCAGGTTTTTGCTGTACCATCATCCCCAGCAGTGTGCGCAGGTACGACAGGCTCTGCACAGGTCCCGGGACGACAATCTCTGTCTATCGCGACAGACAGAAAATCTTAACATTTTGTGAATGCATGATTACCACTGTAACCTACACCTTGTGGGCACTCTAGATCACTAGAAGTTTTTCAAAAAATTGCATTTTTTCAGTCTATCGCGACAGACACTGTCTATCGCGACAGACACCGTCTATCGCGACAGACAGAAATCCACGACAGACACCGTCTATCGCGACAGACACCGTCTATCGCGACAGACAGAAATCCACGATAGACACTGTCTATCGCGACAGACACCGTCTATCGCGACAGACAGAAATCCACGATAGACACCGTCTATCGCGACAGACACCGTCTATCGCGACAGACAGAAATCCACGATAGACACCGTCTATCGCGACAGACACCGTCTATCGCGACAGACAGAAATCCACGATAGACACCGTCTATCGCGACAGACACCGTCTATCGCGACAGACAGAAATCCACGATAGACACCGTCTATCGCGACAGACACCGTCTATCGCGACAGACAGAAATCCACGATAGACACCGTCTATCGCGACAGACACCGTCTATCGCGACAGACAGAAATCCACGATAGACACCGTCTATCGCGACAGACACCGTCTATCGCGACAGACAGAAATCCACGATAGACACCGTCTATCGCGACAGACACCGTCTATCGCGACAGACAGAATTTCACGATAGACACCGTCTATCGCGACAGACAGCCCCCACGATAGATTGTGTCTATCGCGACAGACACCGTCTATCGCGATAGACAGACATTTTCGGCAAAAAATTAAGGAGTGAATTTTTGGAAATTTAGGCTAAATTTTGGGCATATTTGCACTTTCATGTACTCATCTACTTACAAAGGCCTTAGAAAATGCATTAAAACCCCCGAAAGGTTCTGTTTGTCTAGTTAACCCCCTAAACCCTGAACGGTCATAACTTTTTCATACGAAATCCATTTTCTGAGCTCTAGGGCTTGTCGGAAAGCTCGTGACATATACTACACGCCCTCAACTGTTTTTTATAAGAATAACGCGTTGATTTTCAGTTAGGATATTTGGAAGTTGACACACTGAGGGGTAGGAACACCAAGGGAGCTCTAGAGTAAATTTCTAACAATGCAAAAGGGGGAACAAGGGTCATTAAAAAAGTGTCTGAAATAAATTGTCTGTCAATTGAAAGGTCTACTTGGAGCTAATCTTGGGATTTATGCAGGCCTATTGAGAAGCAATTGAGAGTATCCAAGCAAGGGTGTGGCACACGCTTGAGAATCAACTTCTCGAGCACTAAAGAGCAAGGTTCGGCAAGAAAGGTCGGAATATTCTCAACTCCTCTTCAATTCCTAGCCTAGGCTAAGAGCGATTAGAAGTAGGAGTAAGTCAGGGCGACGATAGGCCACTATCAAGTTGAAGACTACCTAAAAACTCAAGTTCAAGCTAAAAACTTAATCTCTGTACTGTCGACAACATAAAGGAAAGAACCTAACGTGGAACGATCAACCTGAAAGTACGAAGAACATTCAAGTATTCCTGACGACGTAATAGCAGACAAGACTTTAAACACGAGGAATAACTAAAAAGAATCAAGTGACTGGTACCACTTGATCGGCAACGAGGTTGTACTCTGGGCAAAAATTTGGGCTAATCAGTTAGGCATATGAACCTTAGATCAGGACGACACCTAGTAAGAGAGAGACAAAGCCTTAGGTCTTCAGAGGCTAGTGTCAACCACACTGCTAGGTCCTGGGCCCAGCAGTTGAGCCACCACTCGAACTACCCTCGCTCTGAGACCAGTGAGTCAGAGATGTCTCAAGGCATGGACAAACCTACGGGAAGTTCAGGAGTGCCCTACTTGTACAGGGTAGAAGGCCCTTACAAAACACAGTTGGAGTACCTGAGGACCAACCGATTAGGTGCTAGCATCTATGAGGACGGCTTAGGAAGATCTGTGGTCCAGATTAAAAACCCTGATCAATCCATTGGACTAGAACACCCAGCTGTCAAGTTTGAAAATGGTGCATACCTGGACAAAGAAGGAACTATATATGTAGTCACTAGTCATCCTGATAAGACAGATGACTTTGGGAATGTAATCTCAGAAGCGGACTTAGGTGACCTGGAACAAGGGAACATGGGTGCGGAACCTAGAACCCCTCGAGGTAAATCAGTTCTCACTAGGATTATCACGCCTGAGTGGATCCCCCAAGATAACAAGTGCATAGATTTGCTTCTCAATCGAGAAACGGACGAAGCCTTCTGGAGGTATAAACCGGATTACCCAACTGACATAGGAACAATCATGATCTATGAGTTTAAGGATCCAGATAGCCCAGGTAGAGTGACCTACTTAGACCACACGTCAGAGAGGATTTTTGTGGTGACAGAAAATGATAGGCATGCTTACACTTGGAAGGGCGAATTCATTTTCCCCCAACCAAGATCAAATGTAGCCTATGGTCACCCTGGAGCTGGAACATCCCAGGCTCATGGTATGCAAAGAGACAGAAGTAAAGATAGACCAGAGGTAAGTTTTGCCAATCCAGTGGGCAGAGAAAGAACGAGAACGGAGACGAATAGGGTAGAACCTGAGATGCATAGAGCCCACAGGAACCAAAGAAATGTAGATGGATTCCCTCTACCGAGGCCTAGAGAGCACACAAGAACTTTGAGACCCACCCAGCTAGTTAAGTCCATGAAGAATTACTTTGACGGCACAGGAGATCCCTATGATCATGTGGCAGAGTTCAAGCAAGTCTTGAGAGCTGAACAAGTGGAGGATCTGTTCACGCAGTACAATGCCTTCGGTCTAACCCTTAGGAACACAGCACTTACGTGGTTTCAGCCATTAGATGAACGCCAGTTCAGGAGCATAGATCAACTCCTAGAGGCATTCATTATAGAGTTCTCTAAGAGCGGCATAAGACACAACACCTCCTCACTGATTCACAGCTTCAAGCAAACCCCTCAAGAGACTGTGAGACTTGCAGGAAGAAGATTTAGACAATATCTCGAAAGGTGCCCTATTTCGGAGCTACCCACACCTGCTAAACAAGTAGCCTTATTTCTTGACGGATTGCTGAGCCCAAAATTGAGATCCTATGTGTATCTGAAAGACCCTAGGACTATAGAAGAATGTGTACGTATGTGCATTGACATTGAAGATAACCTAGGAGAAGAGCTAGAGTTGTCCAAAATTTACAAAGATTCAGATAGTGCATCTAGTCAATCTTCCGCACAAGCCACATCAATTGAAGAACTTGCCGAAAAAGTAGCTCAGAAACTAGGTGTAACTAGCAAACAAATCCCAAGGTTTGCCCCTGTGAAAAGATGCTATACATGCGGTGGTGACCATATGGCGAATGTCTGCCCTATTATGGCTCAACCCCAAGTAAACCCTAGTAGCCAGTACTGCACCATAGAACGGAGATACACCAATCACACCGCACAAGATTGCCCATACAACAAGCAGGCAGTTAGGCAACCCTACCCGCAGCCCTACCAACAAGGCAGATACCAAAACCAAAATCCACCACCACAATATGCTAGACCCCAACAAACCTACCAACCACAGTATCAGGCCCAACAAAGGCCTCAGCCTGTGCTAGCACAACAACCCCCTGCCCCAGCTAATGTGATTCCGGTAAAGTATACTGCTGCAGAAGAGAACCTGAATAGAGCTATAGTCCCTGTAACATCCTTGATCTCTGAAAATGACCCAAGTGACCATAGCTTTGATTCTACCCATGTGGATAGCCCCCAGGCTTACTACATGCAGTCCCCAGAACATGGAGAGTCCTACTATGGTGAAGAGTCGAACGAACCTAGTTGGGAGTCAGATTACACGAACATCATGTATACAAACCCCAACCCTAGACCTCAACCTAGGCAAGTACGACCACCATTTCCTAGAGGACCGTGCTACAGATGCCAAGGAGATCACCTCATTCGTGATTGTCCCTTGCCTCCACCTACGCAAACCCAGTCGGTGACGATCCAAGGCTTCTGCCAAGATTGCGGAAAAGAGCATCTCTTACGAGATTGCCCAAAGAACCCCAATAGCATGCCAAAAATCACCCCTATCAACGTTGTTGGGTTAGTGGTAGACTCCTCAGGAAGCGTCACTTCCACTGCACCAGTACAGGTAGTCACTAGGGCTCAGGCATTGCAGCAAAACCAAGGGGTAGGCCAGGAAAAGAGCCTAGATGCTAGCGATACTGAGAGCCAAAATAAAAAGAGAACAAGAGCTTGGAAAGATAGCCGCGAACGCATGAAAAGGCAATGGGCAAAGAAGATGAGTGAACTTGAGGAAAGTCTACGAGAAACCAAGGCTAAAATCATAGAGATCACGTCTCAACCGCACTCTCACACATTCCCACCGCTACCATCCCCATCACCCTCCATCCCTTCACCCTCTAAGACAGCCCACGCAACCCACCCACCACCCCAAACAGGATCAGTGTTAGCTGATCCCACTCCCGAAGACATAGACATGATGCTTAAGGCATATCAGGCCAGAATCCAAGAAGGGCCAAACGTCACGGATCATGACAAGTGCTATCCTAGAGCTGACCTAGAGATAGAAAGAACAAAACTATGCGCGAAAATGGTCGCATTGGCTCAGACTATGTTTGAAGCCAGTCGCCTTTTCAATTACTCAGGCTCAGCCAAAACGCAATTACACTTGGATGGATTCCTAGAGAAGTTAGAGAGGATAATTGCAAGATCTGACAAGGAAGAAAAAAATCAAGACCAAGAAAAAGCAAGCAAAAACAGGAATCATTCCCAATCAGAAGTGTATGTGGCCAAGGCCCCTAAACCTGACAACTTCCCCTCCTTAGAAAGAATAGAGAGGCCAATAGCACAGCCAGAAAAGGAACCTACCCCTCAAAGAAAGGAAAGGGCAAGAGAACGGGTGAGCCAGCCTCTTCAGGAAGCCCGTGGGCCTCCTCAAGAAGCTTATCTTCCCCCCCAAAAGGCAGATGAGCCTCCCTCGAAAGCTCAAGTACCTCCACAGGTTGCCTCCATTCCTTCTCAGGGGATGTGTGAGCCTGTTCGGAAAAGTAATAGAATAAGTAATCCTCCCCAAGAAGCTTGTGCTCCAGCCATTTGCGAGAACGAGGAGAGAATCAACAATAGAATCAGCCCTCCTTCACAGGTTGCTTATGCGCCCAATTCTACGGAGCCAGACACTTCTTCTTCTATGAATCGGTTTGCACCAGACTTCCTACGAGAGATTCAAGAAGACAAATGGGATAACGAAAGCGAGGTCGCCCCTCCTTTTGAACTTGTGGACGATGCACACGACCAATTCCCACAAGACATCCCATCTATTTACGGAGAGCATGAGAGTGTTCAGTCTCACGAGAGATTAGACTTTGAGTCGAATTCCATACAAGAGCTACCCCACTTCACAGGCCCATGGGAAGCAAAGTCCACATGTATGAGAGCACCCACAGTCATGGTAAGGAACGACGACTCAGTCATTCCTAGGAACACAGAGGTAGTGAAGAACACTAATGTGCAGTGTAATCTCAAGTTAGAAGAGCTACTCAAGGTTAGACCTGAATTATGGAAACATGTAGCCAAACAAGTACCAGAGATAGCAAAATCTCGTTCCCAGGTAGGATCCCATAGGACAGTGCCAGAAATTCCCTTGGATAAGATAGGGGATATGTGTGAAGGCGAAGAAGGGAACACCTATCTTCCCATCACCTACCAAGAGTACACCACCAAGGCAATTTTAGACTCAGGTGCAGGAGTTGCAATTGCCACTACTTCCCTTTGGAAGCGTTGGGGCAAGCCGGCACTCAGGCCGACGAGAATGAAATTGCAGATGGCCGATGGTCACATAGAGAGACCCCTAGGATTGCTAGAAGGGATAACTCTCACCACTTGTGGTGTCGAGTTTGAACATAGCTTTGCTATATGTGACTTCAGCAAAAATCATGCCTATGAGATGATTTTGGGAAGACCATTTATGCGACAATTGCAAGTAGTACAGGATTGGGGAACCAACTCCTTGTATTTGCAACACTTGGGTGTTACGACCAAAGTCAATCTCAAGGATTATTCTCATAGAGATGTCCCTCCTATCCAGTGGAATCCCATCCATAGAGCTAAAGATGACACAGAATCGGTGCATTCCATAGGGTCTGGATCCTCATGGATGCATGAAGACACCCACTTATGGATGTGCAAGGTAGCAGTAGAAGAAGAGAAGAGAGAGAAAGCCAGAGAGGTAGGTGCGAAAGAAACCCATAGATCAATCCAAGACCCAGCCTATGCACCTGTAGTTTTTCCAGACGAAGAATTTGAACCTCACGGTTGGGCAGAAATCTTAGCAACTATGGACGTAGCCATCAACGAAGAACAATGGACACCTCACTGTGATGAGGATGGCTATGATATTTCAGTCTTCTCCATAGAGCCAATCATGGGAGAGGCAGTTCTAGAAGAATGCGAACCTAGCCCTGATGCATTTGAGGATGCAAGTGACTCCCATCTAGAGTCAATCATTATGGACCCACCATTTGCATCAGATGAAGAATACTTCCATGAAGTAGAATTTCAACCCCAGAGGCATGGAGAGGTTTCAACTAATGTAAGATTAACAACACATGTGACCCCGAAGGAAGAAGGAAAGAAACGAAAAAAAAGAGAAGCCTCACCAGAAGAGGAAGAATCTTTGTTTGAGGTCCCCGAAAATTTTAAGAAGTATGAGATAGATGACAGGAGAGTCATGATAAGAATGCCTAAACGAGAGGCACAATCAGGAGAGGCCTATGATAACAAAGAAACTACTAAGAAAATAGTAGTGGCCATAGAAGAAGGAGAGGAGAGATGCACGTATATAGGCCATGACCTGACAGAAGAAGAAGAGCACGAATTGATTGCCTTGCTAAGAGAATACAGAGATGTATTCGCTTGGAGTTACAAGGATTTGAAAGGGGTTGACCCGGACATATGCTCGCACACCATCCCCATGACCTCAGATGCCAAACCCTCTAAGCAAAAGCCTTATACGTATAATGATAATTACGCTGCTAAGATCAAGGAGGAGATAGATAGACTGGTCGAAGCTGGATTTATCTATGAAATTGAGCACACTGAATGGGTATCCCCCATCGTAGTGGTGCCCAAGAAGAATGGCAAGCTGCGTGTGTGCATTAACTTGAAAAAGGTTAATGCCGCCACAATTCGAGATAACTATCCGCTTCCCATAACAGAGCATCTCTTAGAAAGAGTGGCAGGCAAGGAAGTGTACAGTTTCCTTGATGGATTCTCGGGCTACAATCAAGTAGCCATAGCTCCAGAGGATCAGCATAAGACAGCCTTTGCCACAGAATGGGGCATTTTTGCTTTTAGAGTAATGCCATTTGGGCTTACCAATGCACCAGCTACCTTCCAAAGGCTGATGTGCCATGTGTTTAAGGAGTTCCTGAGGAAGAGTTTAGAAGTCTATGTTGATGATCTTTGTGCTCATTCCAACATTAGACAAACTCATATTCCTGAACTCAGACAAATCTTTGACAAATGTAGAGAATACCAAGTCTGCCTGAACCCAGAAAAGTGCGTTTTCATGGTCAGGCAAGGCAAGATCCTAGGACATATAGTGTCAAAGAATGGCATATCTACCGATGAAGAAAAAGTGAGAGCCATAGCAGAGCTACCTAGGCCAAAGAATGTCAAGGAAGTACAAGCTTTCATGGGGCATTGTGGTTATTATCGACGATTCATACACATGTATGCTGTCATTGCAAAGCCCATGTACGGACTTCTGACAAACTTTGAGTGGACGGATGAATGTGAGAATTCCTTCCAAGAACTTAAAAGAAGATTGTGTTCAGCACCAATCTTGACCACACCAGATTGGAATAAGCCATTCCATGTTCACGTGGATGCATCCAATTATGCTATTGGATGTGTGCTCGCACAACCTACTGGTGAAGGTAATATGGATCTTCCAATTGCCTATGCCAGTAGACAATTGAATGCGGCTGAACGGAATTACACCACTACAGAGCGCGAAGGATTAGGCATGGTTTATGCAGTCAAAAAATTTAGACACTATTTGCTTGCAAATAAGTTTAAATTTTTTACTGATCACCAGGCTTTGTTATATCTTGTAAACAAGCCATGCAATACAGGAAGATTAGTAAGATGGTTTCTCTTGCTAATGGAATATGACTTTGAGGTTGTGGTAAGAAAAGGTAGGACTCACTTGAGAGCAGATCATCTCTCTAGGCTCACATCGGGAGAAGCCCCACAAGGAGTGTCAGATGACCTTCCTGATGCTTACTTGTTTAATTTGGAAGTTATACCGCAGTGGGCTAAGCCATTGGTACCAGTATTGACCTACGGGCCTAATCATCCAGTCGTAAACACACGGAATAGAGAGGTTGTAAAAGCCCAGAAGTACCACATCATGGCAGGAAGCATGTACAAGCACACAGACCAAGGGATCTTGGCTTGTTGCGTAGAAGAGGATGAGTACTCTAAATGGTTGCAATTAGCACATGTAGGTGCACTAGAGCAACACCATTCAAAGCAACGAACGTTACAGACTCTAAGGAGACTCGGAGTACATTGGCCAACTATGGAAGCTGATGTCCAAAAGTTGTGCAAGGAATGCCCAATCTGTTGCACTAAACCACCAGTGGAACATGCCACTCTTTATCAAGTATCCATTGTGCCAGATTGGAGCGAACCACTAGTATCATTCCTGAGGACAAACACATTCCCTCCAGACATGACTCTGGCTAGGAAAAGGAGTTTAGAACAAGAAGCCTTGGATTACTCACTCATTGGTGATAATCTATACAAACGCGGTAAGGATGGTTACCTGAGACTGTGTGTCCATGAGAGTGAATATCTTAAGATCTTGGAAACTGCTCACCAAGGTGTAGCAGGAGGACACTTTGGACCAGATCGGGTGATCAAGGCGATATTATTTGCGGGCTTCTGGTGGCCTACCCTTCACATGGATGCACATATGTTGACCTAAGCTTCAACTTAGGGACTTGCGGAGAAAGAGACTGTACCTCAATCCCCTCACAAGTGCATATAGTGGGGATACACGCTTTTAATTTATCAATCCGAAGAGTATACTAACCTAGCCGAGTGTAAGAAGACATGCAAATGCGTAATGGTCAATGCAAAAGTATTACTCAAAAGTGAAAATGAGGAAAACACTTATCCTAACAAGCTTCAACTGTAGGTCAAGACGAAACGATACTTGGTGCAGCAGCCGTCAGTATTTTGGACTTTTCTCCTAGCTCCGAGCTCCAAACATAGCGAATAGCATATGCGTTTCGAAGCTCTCGAGAAGACGCATCCAATGGCAGTGATTTCACGCAATTCCGACACTCCTACTTCAAGTTATGACAGAAATACTGAGTCGCGGGAATACTTTCCTACACTTCAGCACCTCCTACACCTCGCACACACCTCTCCTACAGCAAAGAAACACTCTCAAGGATAGATCACACTCACAAGCACTCTTTCCAAGCAGTACACATGCATACAAGCTCACGAAGAAGAAGATGAAGAGGAAAGAAGACACAAATTCGAAATTTGGTGCTCTCTATTCTCACAATGGCAAAAAGTCCTTACAATGAGTCAGATTTTGACTTATATACTAGTGCCCTAAAATTGGTCCTTTCACACAAGTGACCGGCACTTTCTTCCCTAAGAGCTAATTTCCTACTATTTTACATGGATAAGCTTCTATTCTTCTATGGGAATGCATCTAGAGGACTCCTCTAGTGCCTTTACAAGGGAAATATATTACAGAAATGAATATGTTACAAAAATCTCTGGTCCAAATCGGAAAAATTTTGGGGCCCATCTTTTTCTCTGCTTTGTGCGCTCTTTGGCTCTGCAACACTCTCCCCCTCTTCGCCTCTGTCGTCCCTTGACAGACTTCGCTTCCTTTGACAGACTTTGCTTCGCGCACGCGTCCTGTGGTCTGTATTGTCTACTTCTTGATCTTGCATTACGTTTTAGAGGCGCTTCGGCTTTTCCACTGCACGCTACCCTTGGTCAGTGTTGTCTGCAGTTAAACAGACATGCAGATTCGATGGCCTTCTTGATTCAAGCTCTACAACTCGAGAGCCTGACGTAGTCGCCTTGCCTGTTGACTTGGGTTGCCACGCACGCCACCAGTGACTAGGAATGTGCTATTCTTAGTCACCCTCTTCAACTTTTCAGCCTCTACCCCTTTCTAACTTTTGGCCCTACTTTGATGTTTGAAAAATCCACTCCTCTGGACCCTGGGGTTTAGCTTTGTAGCCTGGTGCGTGCCCCTGCGGGGCTCTGTGCAGAGATGGGTGTTGCGCCCCTGCGGGGCTTCCTGCAGAGATGTATCTTTACCTTTTCTATCTTCAGATTTGGCTTTCAGTGAAGTTGTTTCTTTCGTTGCTTTCTCTTTTTCCTCTTCTTACTTGTCTCGCCCTCAACACTGCCCCCCTCCTGAACTCTGTCGTCCCCGACAGGCTTTGATAAGCGCCGGGCATATGTTCTGTATACTTGTTGCTCTGTATCGTTTAGCAGATTAGCTTCACGTATCATGATCTGTTTCCATTGTTCCGCTTTGACTCCATCGTTGGGCGGTTGTCTATGATCTGCGAAGAAGCTCAGTTCATATGCCACAAGTCTGGCATTCAGATTGGATGACATCTTTAAAAATATCTCTGAATCGATTTCAAAAAATCCAGTAAAAAACGCTTCTTCGAATGTCTGCATATATGGACTTGGCAAAAACATGAGTCTAGAATAGTATGCCATTATTGTGGGGCGGCTCGGCATCATTGATAGATCAAAAACAAGTGCATCTGTGCCTTGATTAATGCCGATGAAGTTCAGAAATGTATATGCCGCATGTTTGAAGACTTTCAAAACTGTAAGTAGCATACTAAGTATTTTATTTGCCATTTTAACTGCTAAATCTGGTACTGTCGCATAGTTGTGTAGCCAAAATTCTATTGTTTTGATCATGTAATCCTCGGTTGGCAAATAATTATGCGGTGGGCTCGGTAGCATCGGATAGTTGAGCCACTGTTTATTAATGTTGCCGCTGCGTTGTAAAGTTAAAAATTCCGTGGGCTCCCTTCTTCGTGGTATTGGGCAAAATGAAGGGTTTACCTGGAATAAATAAGGTGCGGCTTCCCAATGCACCCGAAGTGTGGGATGTTTCTCCAAAAACTTTCTCCTCCACACTGGCTGTGCAGCTTCAAACTCGGCTTGAGTGTATGTGAATGTATCATGTTTGAAATTAAGCTGCTCATCTGGACTTTTCTTTGTTGTCTGCTTAATGTACCTTCTCGTCTTTTCTTTCAACAATCCGTACGGGATATTGAAAGGCTTCATGATCTTGTCCAGGTCTTTGCCTTTGATCTTTGCTTCCTTCATAACCTTGATAACTTCATTTTCAAAACTTTCCGTCAACCGGGACACCACTAGTGCCCGTTCCTTCTGACTTATTTCTGCAGTGTATGGCATTGGATGATCATCATGCATATCCGCCATCTGCTCATGCATTGGAGAATTATAGATCGGTTGAGATAGAGGGCTTACCTCTACCTCGTCAGTAGGATGTTCTTTTTCTGACACTACTGGTGTCCCGATCGGTTCTTTCTCTTTGATTTCAATCTTTAATTTTTCTATGCATTCCTCCTTCTCTTTTATGTCTTGCAGGGCTGCTCTGAGTGCTTCTTTAGCGGCTAACAATTCATTGCCCACTTCAGCGACATTATCCATGTTTTCACTGTAACTTGCTGCAAGTTTTCCATGTGCTGTATTCAGCTGCCTTTTAAGTTCATTCATTTCCTGATTGTGCTTAAGTTCTGCCTCTTCTCTTGTTGCGCGCTCTTGGTTTAGTAAAGCTTCACACTGTGCGAGTTGATCTTTTAAGTCATCTTCTTTATGGTCAGTTAACTCCAGTTGCTTTATTGGTTGGTCATATAACAATGATTTCATCAATTCTTTGTTTCTGTTCCGTAAAGTGTCATTCTCGTCCAGATATACTTTTAGTTGTGTTTCTAGTAGAGTGCTCCTGGTTTTCATTCTGTCTTTCTCTGCTACCGTAGCATTATACAATTTTTGCATGTCTTCGAGCTGTTTTTGCAGTTGGTGATGTTGAGTGCTTAATGATTCATACTGCTTTTGTGATTCTAGCAACTCCGAGCTTTTGGTGACTATTTCTTTTTGTACCTGAATCAGTTGTGCAGATAATTGTTCACTCATGACTTGAAACTGGTTCTTTTCTTGCATGGCTTTGTCATAGTCTGCATCTATATCCATCATTTGCTGTTGCGTATCCATAGCTGTCTGGATCATTTGCTTTACTACTGGCTTCAGTTGAGTCACATCCACATTGAGCCATGTTTTTGGTATCGATGGTTCTGCCCCAGTAGTCACGTCTTTGCCTTGGGCTATGTGTAAAGTGGTATCATGGGGCTGCCTGATTTGAAGCTGTATCCGTGGCTCAGCCCCCATGTTTTCATCCTGTGCTTGTGGTGTGTCATCAGGCACCTCGATTATAGTTTGTTCTTTTTGTGGGATCTCTTCCGCATCCAGATTCTTTGGGGTTTGTTCTTCCTCTTTAACAGGTATTTTTACATGTGTGACCCCAGTAATTGTGTCTTCCTTGATGCTGACTTTGGTAGTGTCATTCAACTGAATGACATGCTCCTGTTCCTGAGCATCATCCTTCTTCTTTTCCTTTTCCTTCTTGCTCTCTGGTGTTACTTCCAATGGATTGACCTCCGGTCCTTCCTCTTCATAGGTTTCTGTTCTGATATCGGTGTCTAGCGTATCTTTTTCAGGACTGGATTCTGTATTTGTACTTGAGTCATCAATGCCCAATTCTTGGTATCGTCCAGGTTGCTTTGGAGGTGTTTCGGTACTCTGTTTTTGCTGACTTTGACTCGCTTGTCTATACTGATGTCCTTGGACATTCAGATTCACCTGCCCTCGCATATACTGGTGTGTTTCTTCGAGGGCAGCGGAAAGATCTCTCTTGGTTATTGGCATTTGGACTATCGGTATTGTTGGCAATATATGTGCCCTTTTTGATTGAGGTGTAGCCTGAGCTTCCTCCTCCCGTAGGCGTTTTGTACCTCTCATTTGTGGCTGAGAACTGGTTCCTGCCTCTTCAATGCCTGTAGTAATTTTCTTCTTTTTGGGAACTGTGGCGGATTTCACATATTTAGCTAATCCTTCGGAGGTAGGCATCTCCCTTAAACAGTTCTTCATGTCTAACGCTTCATATATCAATAATGTCAATGCAGAACTACCATTCAAAAACTTTTTCTTGCCCCACTTTTTCTGGGCTTCAAATAATCTTTCTTGAACATATCCTGTCAGATTTACCTTGTTGCCTATCTGTCTCATGGCATGAGATAGTAATTGAACTATTATCTTCTGTGGAGCTGTATACCTGTGCATGCTTGGGAAACAAAAGTGTTGATGCACCAATCGAACAGCATCTTCTAAGTCAATTCGGTTTATATCAAAAAATGATTTCTTCTTGGGATCATGGCACTCGTCCTTAACATTAGTAATGCCCTCTTGATTCCATCCAAAAGCTTTATTGATCAATTCATGCGTGAATTGAATCGTTTTCCATCTGCCTACTTTATCCAATACCTGTGCTTCTGGAATTGATATCTTTGTTGCCGCGGGCTGCATAGTATTCATGACTTGTGTACATCTTTGGAAGTCTGGAACATAAATAGGCAATTTGAGAAATGCCTCTAATCCTGCCTGGGCCCATACATCCTCAATATGTGGTAGCCCTTGTATTATCGTTTTGAAATCTTGTGACATGATAGGGAAGCAATGATCCCTGTCCATAATTTTTATTGTTGCCATGAAGATGAGATCTGACACTGGTTGGTCATCCCGGAACCAGTGACCTCTTGCTTTTGTAATTGAGTCGAGCGGGAAAAGCTGGACTTCTTCCTCTTGTGTGGCTTCAGAATTGGTAGACGACATCTGCACTCAATATAGAGGGTGAATTAGTGGCCATATATGATCAGAAATCCTCCTTTATTTCTCTTAAGCTCGATCTTGCTCTGAGTGAATAGTGTCGTCCCTTTCCCGTGGGTGTGAGAAAGGTAATACCTGGATTGTTACATTTTTTGGATATTTTTATATTTTCATCTGAAAGGAAAACAAAAAAGTTAGTTCATAGCCGAAGCGGTTATTATTTTTATAGTATTCGTGTTGGTGTATTTACAAGTGCTCTCCTATTTCCAAAGGGAGAATGTGCTTGTCTATTTCGAATTAGGAGAAGATTGTGCCGAATGCTTGGCCTTGTAATGTGGCCCTATCGTGCATACTTTGGGTATTGATAGCTCCGCATGTGTGCAATTGGAAGTAGTTGTTTGCTTTATGCCTTCTGTCTTGTCTTTCGGTACCCAAATTTGGTTCACTCTTTGGGGACGTATTTCCTTCGGAACCTTAGTGATAAATGTGATTCCTCCCTTATAGTGCGTTTGCTCTATCTGCTTTTGGAATTTCGGTCTTCCTTGAGTTGCAGCTGCAGACTCCTTCTTTCTCCAATAGGTCCTCTTTCTTGGCTGGTGTGCTTGTGGACCATGTTGATGGTGATTGCCCTTATGAGGATGTTCGATCGCCTTTGGAGTCCATGCTTTTGGGATCCATATTTGTGTTCGATCCGGTTGTGCAGTTATCAGCTTCTTTGGGATCCATATGCTCTTGAGTCGTGTTTGCCTGATGTGTTCGAAATTCTTTGTCTTCTTATGCAATTGCTCACGCTGTTGTCGAAGGCTTTTCTGTTGCTGAAGATAGCCCTTCTTTTGGTCCTTTCTAATCCAAGCTCGTGTGGAATGCGGAATGGGGTACACTTTCACAGGTGTAGACTCCAATTCTTGCAGAGGAGTATTCTCTTTCGTGCCCTGTGGTTCAGTGGGCTTGGTCTCCCGTTCTTGTGTATTCTCGTGACTCTCTAAACTCAAGGATGGAGTGCACACAGGACTCACAGTATTTTCACATGAAGTACTTGATGATGGGGCTTCTATATTGCTAGGGAACATACAATCATGACTTTGTTCTTTGGGATGAACTTCTGGCTCTATAATGGCGGCTTTGGGTGGTCGTTCGTCTAGCAAACTATATACTTCACGAGGTCCTATTCTGGCAGAGATGTATCCTAAGGCCAATTGAATTGTTACCTCATATTCGTAGATCCAATCTTGTCCTAACACGACATCTTCAAGCAAGTCCTGGTCCTGACATACTAAAAGTCTCTGCTCCATTGTGTTGTTCCCCATGTGTAAAGGTAGGGTGATCTCACCTATGCATTGAGTAACTTTCCCACCTATTCCAATTAGCTGTGCCTTCGATGGGCGTAACTCCTCTTTAAGTCTCTGAGACAAGGAAAATCTAATGCAGCTTATTGCTGCTCCTGTGTCTATAAGAGCATCCATTAAGTGGTACTCCTGTCGTCCTGCTCCAAGATTCAAGTATGGTTGTCTTCTTTGTTGTCCTGAGTTCTCAATGGCTCTAAAGTTAGCCATGGGGATGAGTTCTTCTCCTAGGCGATATCTCTCGTCTCTTTCCCTCATCCACTCTTTCCGTTTTCTGATACGTTCTAGGGCTTCTTGCCTTGCTTCTTCGCGTATGCATTCTTCTTCCTTTTTTCTACTCTGAGCTCCTAAGAGTCGCGCTAACATTTGATCCGTTAGAGGTTCCGTAAATCTTTTCACTCTGCAACCACTGATGTAGTTGGGAAGAATATCTCCGTCTAGTGTGGCGAGATTGACTGCTCCACTAGTGGAGATTCGATTTATGATCATAGGTCCATATCCGCGTTTTTGAAGCTTCTTTGCATGTTGTTTGAGGGTGTATACTAGGACTAAATCGCCTTCTTTCAGTCCCTTGTCTTTTATATGTGCATCATAATAAGCCTTTTGTCTTCGTTTGGCGGCATAGATGCCTGCTACCGCTTGTAATCTAGTCTCATGCAACTTTTCTATTTGATCTAATTGTTGAGATAATTCATGACCGTTCCACTCATACTGTTGGGCTACTTTCAATGTAGGCACTAAGAAGTCAATTGGCAAAATTGCATTTTGCCCATACACTAGGTTGAAAGGTGTAGTTCCAATGGCCGTTTTATATGCCACTCTGAAGGCCCAAATTGCGTGATGCAATTGCTTGTCCCAATCTGACCTTCCATTATTGACAATCTTTGTCAATATCGTACATAGTACTTTGTTGGAACTTTCAGCCTGTCCATTGGCTTGGGGATGGTATGGGGCTGATTTTTTATGAATCACTAAGAACTCATTCATTAGCGATTCAATGACTTCGTTTAAGAAATGCGTTCCTCGATCACTTACTATCTCAATCGGTAGTCCAAAGCGTGTGAATATGTGCTCAAAGAGAAATTTTGCTGTAGTATGAGCATCATTCTTTCTCGTGGCTTTTGCTTCTACCCATTTAGTTAAGTAGTCGGTGGCTACTATGATGTATTCCGCATGTGATCCTTTCGCAGGTGGGTTGATAGGTCCTATGAAGTCAATTCCCCATTTGGTAAAAGCTCTCGCGCAAACCATGGGTCTTAAAGGCATGTCATCTCTTCTAATAGGATATTTTGCTCTCTGACATGTTTCACAACTTCTCACGTATGTCTCTGCGTCCATATGTAGAGTTGGCCACCACAGGCCTGCAAAGAGAATCATCTTGGCCGTTCGATCTGCTGAGAAATGTCCTCCCGCAGCTCCTGCATGTGTCATTTCTAATACTGAGAGATATTCATTTTCATGAATGCACAATCTTAGCTGATTATCCCTTCCGTGTTTAAAGAGTTGTTTCCCTAGGATGACATAATCCTTGCTCTGTTCTTCAAGAGCACGTTTTCTTGCTAAGGTAGCTCCCTCAGGGTACTCTCGAGTTTTCAAGAACTTTACTAAAGGCATGCTCCACCTTGGTGCTATTGTAGAATAGCATAACGTAGAGTTCTCTCCTGGGATTTGTTCTTGACAGGTCTGACAGTTTGACACATAATGATGTGCATCTCGTTGCATGGTTGGCCAATATATGCCGAATCTTTTGAGTGTTTGCCATGTTCCCGTTGCGTCCAAGTGAGTATTCCATTGATTTATGTGAGCTTTCTGAAGCCACATGTTTTGTTCATCTTCCTCCACGCATCTCATTAACAGTCCGCTTGAATCCTGGTGGTATAAACTTCCAGCAATAATGTGAAGGTTTTTAGTCTTCCAAAGATCTTGCTTTCGGTTTGGCGTGATCCCATCTTGAGGTCCATGTGTGAGTATCGGGATCAACTTTTCTGCCCATTGAGGGCATACTTCCAGGTTAAAGAGATAAGTGTCTGGCAGATCATCAGGAACTCCGCTCGGTGGCTCTCCGTGTCTTAACCTAGAAAGATGGTCTGCTCTCACATGTGTGTTTCCTTTTTTGACTATTACCTCAAAGTCAAACTCCATTAGTAACAAGAACCATCGCACCAATCTTCCTGTGCTACAAGGTTTATTGACTAAATACAACAAAGCTTGATGGTCTATGAAGAATTTGAATTTGTTGGCTAAGAGGTAATGTCTAAACTTCTTGACTGCATAAACCATTCCTAAGCCTTCTCTTTCTGTAGTTGTGTAATTTCGTTCGGCTTGGTTTAATTGTCTACTCGCATAAGCGATTGGATGGTCAAGCTTTCCCTCATCAGCCGGTTGTGCTAGGATACATCCAATTGCAAAATTCGAAGCGTCCACATGAATATGAAAAGGCTTATTCCAGTTGGGTGACTTTAGTATTGGGGCTGTGCTCAGCCTCTTTTTAAGCTCGTTGAAGGCCTTCTCACACTCGTCTGTCCATGTGAACTGAGTCAATAGACCGTATAAGGGCTTGGCTATTATGGCATACATGTGAATAAACCTACGGTAATATCCACAATGTCCCATAAAGGCTTGCACTTCTTTTGCATTCTTGGGTCTTGGTAAGTCCAATATGACTTTAATCTTATCCTCATCCGTCGATATCCCATTTCTAGAAACTATGTGTCCTAGTATTTTGCCTTGTCGAACCATGAAGACACATTTTTCTGGGTTTAAGCAGACTCTATACTGTCTACATTTGTTGAATATCTTCCTTAATTCCGGTATGTGATCGGGTCTTTGGTTGGAATATGTGCAAAGATCATCCACATACACTTCCATGCTTTTTTTCAAGAATTCCCTAAAAACGTGACACATTAATCGTTGGAAGGTAGCTGGTGCATTAGTGAGTCCAAAGGGCATCACTCTGAATGCATACACACCCCATTCAGTGGCAAAAGCTGTCTTGTGTTGGTCCTCAGTCGCAATAGCCACCTGATTGTATCCAGAGAAACCATCTAGGAAGCTATAGACCGCTTTACCTGCTACCCTCTCCAATAGATGATCCGTAATCGGTAATGGGTAGCTATCACGTATAGTGGCTGCATTCACCTTCTTCAGGTTTATGCACACTCTCAATTTTCCGTTTTTCTTGGGCACTACCACTAATGGCGATACCCATTCTGTGTGTTCTATCTCATATATGAATCCAGCATCCAACAATTTATCTATTTCTTCTTTTATCTTGGCTGAATATACCTCATTATAAGTGTAGGGTCTCTGTTTGGAAGGTTTGGCTTCGGATGTCATGGGGATTCTATGCGCACATATAGATGGATCTACTCCTTTTAAATCCTTATAAGTCCAAGCGAAGACATCCCGATATTCTCTTATGAGTTGAATTAGCTCTCGTTCTTCTTCGTCTGAGACATCCTGTCCTATGAAAGTACATCGTTCCTCTCCTCCTTCCATGGTTACAACTATTTTTTTGGTCTGCTCTTTATTATCATATGCTATTCCCGGTTGTGCCTCTCTTTTAGGCATTTGAATAGCAATTTTCCTCTCTTCTATTTCATATTTTTTGAAATGAGCTGGTACTTCAAATTGGTCTTGAAGCTTATTATCGTCGTCTTCCAACTCCCTTTCAACTTCTAATTCTTCCTTTGGTGTGAGATCCTCATGTTGTTCATCGGCAGTGATGTCCATATTTGTGGTACTAATTCCTAGATCCCTGGGTTCTTGCTCCATTTCAATGCTCTCGTAGTCCTCCTTCCAGTCTTTCTCAAATACTTCTCCTTCTCCTGCTTCCTGAAGGACTACCATATACAGACTAATGTCATAACCCTCCTCGTCAATACATTCGTTCATAGTTACCACTTCTTCGTTTACACATACATCGAGGGTGGCTAAGATTTCCATCCAACCATGAGGTTCGAACTCCTCGTCTGGGAATACCTGTGGCATATAGGCTGGATCTTGTACCGATCTCACTACACCTTGGTTCTGCTGCCAACTTTTTCTTCTCTCTTCTTCCTTCTTAGCAGCTTGGCATATCCATAGATGAGTGTCCTCGTTCATCCAGTATTGGTCACTAGAACCTGCACTATGGATCGATTGATCGTCTTCCTCTTTATGGATTTGATTCCATTGCAGAGGTGGTACATCTTGATATGCATACGTATGTAGGTTGATTCTAGTGGTGACTCCTGCGTGTTGTAGGTACACTGCATCTTTTCCCCAATCTTGTACTACCTTTAGCTGTCTCATGAATGGCCTTCCCAAAATCATCTCATAGTTGCTTGGCCTTTCAAAGTGACAAATTGCTAAGGTATGCTCGAATTCCACTCCGCACGTAGTGAAGACTACTCGTTCCAACAATCCTAAGGGTCTTTCTGTATGTCCATCGGCCATCTGAATTTTCATACGTGTTGGTCTCAAAGCTGGTTTTCCCCATTTCTCCCAAATTTCTTTGGTAGCAATGCCTACACCAGCTCCTGAATCTAATATGGCCTTGGTTGTGTAACCCCTATAGGTGATTGGAAGACAGGTATTTCCTTCATCTCCTTCACTAAAGTCTCCTACTTTATCCACTGGAATTCTCACCGTTTTTAATTCGTCATCTACCTCCTTCTTTTCTTCCTTGACTTCCCATTGATTGATCAATTTCTCTTTTAGATGTGGTTTTACCTTTAACAGTTCTTCGAAGGTTAAGGTACATGGGATTTTCACCTCCCTAAGGCGTTGTATGATTTCCGATGTTTGAACTGATTGATTCGTTTCCCGTCTTTGTATTGATGGAATGCGATACAATTCTGAGTTGTGCTCGTATTCCCCGGTGTAATTAGGTAGCTCTTTTACATCGTCTTCGGCTTCTTTGTCACTTGTATCCATTGGAAAGATTTCTTCTGAATTAAATTCAGGTATTGAATCTTCTATTTCGTTCTCTGCTTTCAATTCTTCAAAGGGTGGTTCCATTCCCTCTACTTTTTTCCACTTGTCCTCTTGAACTCTCGCCCATAAATCCTTAGTCCAGTCTCCTTCTGTTTCAGGGACTATGGATCCTTCCTTTCTTTCAACACCAATTTCATCATCCAGAGGTCTATTTACATTAGGCTTCCCCTGATTGTTTAGACACTCTTGAAATTTTTCTTCGCGAATTCGGTTGTTTGGTAATGGTGATGTGGGTTTTTCTAATGTTTGTTGGGCAACTTCTATTAATTTTTTGCAGATTTCCAATCTTTCTTTCTCTAAGTCGCCTCTCGGATATTCTCTCTCATGTTGTTCTATGGTAGGTCCGGCTTTAATTCTCTCTTTGTATGCCTGAATCCACATCGCTAAATCTTCAGGCATTGTATCTGCTAATACCGATTCTATCTCCTTCTTTTCTTTCTCCATGTTATTTTCCTTTTTATTGTCTTCTTTCACTTGTGCTTCTTCTGTTGATTTCTGTTTATTTTTTTCATTTTCCTGCTTTTGTATTAACTTTTTTTCTTTTATCCTATCTCTCCTTTGCTTCCATTTTTGGGATCGTTTACTGGTGACACTTTTTTCTGGTTCTTCTGAGTCTTCTACTCTGTGAGGGATAGGTGTATTTCCCTCTTTGTCACTTTGATTATTTTCTGTGGTTTTATCAGGGTCTTCTCTAGCCCTTGCTCTTGTTATGGCTTTTAAAGGTATAGTGTACTCTTTATCACTCCTTGACGATTCAATTACCTCTATCACGTTAATCTGTACGTTGGGTGTGACTTTGTTTGGGTTCTTAGGGCAATCTCTGAAAAGATGTTCCTTACCACAATCGCTACAGTATCCTTCCCAGATTCGTTGTGGTGGTGGTGGGTTCGGTAAGGTACATTCTCTGATATAGTGGTCACCTCCACATCTGTAGCATGGTCCTCTAAGTACAGGTGGTCTATTCATTGGTCGAGGTGGCATGGTTGCTCTAGGAGCTGTGTACATTAATGGTACATACTCTTGCTCGTAGTTATATGAGCTCTCCGGCGTCTCCATGCCATAAGCATATGGGTCGTATTGTTGTCCATATTCCATTGTTGAGCTCTCATAACCTGGGTATGTTCCTTGACTAGGTTCATAAAATGAGTCATAGGGTTCACTACTAGTCAACGGTGTTGCTGGTACTATGGCCCTTTCTAAGTTTTCCTCTGGTTGCGCTATCTTAACTGGGACAACGTTCTGAGGGTGGGGTGGTTGTTGTCCTAGCACTGGTTGAGGCTGTGTATATCCCTGGTATGTGTATGGTCGTGGCATGGGTGTCTGCGGCTGATGTGATGGATATCTGAGGGCTTCTCCTCCCTGCTGGTTCTGCGGATATCCATATGGTCTCACATAAGGCTGGGTGGGTCTGGGCTGCCTATTGTAAGGGCAGTTCTCCGTGCTATGATTTGTGTATCTCTGCTCTATGCTGCAATACTGCAGTGGTCCTGGGACAGAGGGTCTATGAGGAACATAGGCAGGTGGTGGGACTACTCCCCTAGTACACAAGTGAGAAGGATGATCCCCTCCGCACTGCATACATCTTCTAAGCATAGGCATTCTCGTAGGGTTGGTGGGGTAATTCCTCTGTCCTTGCATATTTAGTTTTTTTGCTAGCAAGTCAGCAATTTCCTCAATGTTGTTTGTAGGGTTCGATGTGCTATGTGATGACTCTTCACTCTTCACACTTCCTTGGGGTATTTTCAAATCTCCGGCAAGGTTATCTTCTAGGTCTATACATTCCTTCATACACTCTTGCAGAGTTTGAACTCTCTTCACGTACACTAACGACCTCAAGGTTCCGTTCAATAGTCCTTCTAAGAACAATGATACCATCTTGTTTTGTGTTGGTCTCTCCTCTACGGGACATCTATCCACATACTGCTTGAATCTCCTGGCTGCCAATCTGACTGATTCAGTTGGAGCTTGCTTGAAGCTGTGGATTAATGACGAAGAATTGTTCTTGATTCCAGACTTCGTAAATTCTTCAATCATTTCTTGGTACACTTGATCCATGTTCTGAAAGGTAGTTGGATCCAATGGCTGAAACCAGGCCAGGGCTGTGTCTGACAAGGTAAGGCCAAAGGATTCATATTGAATCATGAAGTCATCTACCTGCTCGGCTCTAACTACTTGTTTAAATTCTGCTATATGATTATAGGGTTCACTCGAGCCATCGTAATGATTTCTCATGCATTTGGCCACTTGAATCGGTCTTAGTCTCCTCCCTACTTCAGGTTGTCTTGGCATTACAGGGTAAATTGGTCTTCCTATAGGTATGCCTGGCCCTCGTACTACCTGTGGTCTGACTGGAGCATGAACTCCTTGTCTTGGGTCCATTGCTGGTTGTGGCCGGTAATTAGGGTTATTTGCAGGTATTGCAAACTGCACATGTGGTCTGACTGGAATTTGAGTTTGATGCGTTTGTTGTGTTTGTTGCGTTTGGCCCGACGGTTGAAATGAATCATTCTGGGACGTTCCATGTGGGTTTCTTGAAGTAGTGGCTTGGTCCCTAGGGGGAAACACTGGAATATTTTGATACTTCAACTCAGCTCTTTCTAATTCTGTCAAGGGCCAATATCTTCTCTGATTTTTATCCAAATATGTGATGATGGTGGGGAAATCAGGGTCCTGTAACTCATAGATGGTGACAGGATTAGGGGCAGCTTCCCATATAGAGGAATGGGCTCTAAGCAGATGCTCCATCCCATTGGTCAAATACACATCTATTAGAGTGTCATCTTGGGGAATCAGGTCTCCTCTCCATACCCTAGCTATAGTAGATCTTCCTCTAGGTGTAGATACTTGCTCTACGTTCCCACCTCCATTTAAGTTCGAAGCATTAATTTCTTCACCAATTTCATTGATGTTTTCAGGGTGCTCCGTGACAACATACTGGATATCCCTTTTGTCCATGTAAAATCCTCCCACGTACTTGACAGCTGGTCTAGGCACTATGTAAGCCTCTGAGGCCTTCCTTAGTCTAGCCACTGATCTGTTTAGACCATCCAAATAAATAGGAATTTCATTTTGATTGGTGTTCACATACTCCAAGGAGGTTCTGTACTCTCCTTCAATGATTGACATCTGGCCAATCATGGGTACAGTGTTTTGCATATCCTCGGAAGCCATGGGGATTTCTCCTTCTGACTCACTCGAGGTCTCAGAATAGTGTGATCGGTTACTGGGTTCGGCAACACTCCCTACGGAAGAAATTACACTTCTTCGGCTTCCTAGGGTTCTTCCGGATCTCAGGTTCATCCACTTAAAAACTCAAATCAGCCCTTGCTAACCTCTGGCTTCTAGAACTCCAAGCTATGTCTTAAAATTCTAGCAGAAATTTAGACTGGAAAAAGACTGAAGCAAAAATTTCAACCCACGATACTTGGTCCCCAAAGTCCACGATACACGATCTCTGGACCAAAAACGATCTCTGGACTATACGATACACGATATCTGAGTCCGACACGATACTCGATACTTGATTCCAGACGATACTCGAATGACGATACTTGAACAGAACGATACACGATATCTGACATAAAACGATACACGATACTTGTGAGGTATCGCGATCGTTGAAGACTGAACGATACCGATACTTGAAATGAAACGATACCGATCTTTGATCCAAACGATCGACGATCTTTGGCAAGTATCGCGATCCCTGCAGAACGATACACGATACTTAGCCAAACGATACACGATATCTGGGCTCAAACGATCGCTGACTCAAACGATACACGATACTTGTGAAGTATCGCGATCTCTGAATCAAACGATACCGATCGCTGGGAAATATCGCGATACTCGACCACAGGAGATCACGATACTTGTAAAGTATCGCGATACTCAACCGCGGGAGCAAAACGATACTTGACCCATTCTCAATTTTTAGCTAAGATTTTTCAAGTTTTGGTTTGATGCAACTGTTTTATATGTTCTCTTACCCCTTCTCCCCTCTCTGTATCAATCAAATCACCTCCTTTCACCTCTGAAACCCCCTAACGATACCTAACGCAGATCGTTTTTTCCTTCTTAAGTTGACTTGCTGAAAAATTTTTGATCAAATGGGTGGTTTAGCTTACCTTTGTAGCTTCTATGATCCCCTGGTCACTTCCCCTAACTCTATGTAGCCCCAGATTGCCTGCTTGCTCACAAACGATCTCTGCTATCTGCGCGATACTCGACACAGGAACATGCGATACTTGTTCACACAAGTGATTTGCAAAATGAAATTTTTTGGCTTTTATACTTGGTTTTTCCTATCTACTGAAAATGAAAATTCTTGAACAATCCTAAAGTCTACTCTACTCTCCACTCACTCCTATTCTATTTCTTCTACTCACTCCCCTAATCTATCAACTTACTACACACACTCCAAGAATGAGAAGTAGCAAGTGCGGTTGAAATTGACTTACCAAAGAAGAGAAAATTTCCGCTCCTCCAAGCTCTTCAAAGCAAAAAGCTACTTACCATCACACGAATGCCTCGGTTTGATTCGTCAGTCCCCGGCAACGGCGCCAAAAAGTGTGTTGACCTAAGCTTCAACTTAGGGACTTGCGGAGAAAGAGACTGTACCTCAATCCCCTCACAAGTGCATATAGTGGGGATACACGCTTTTAATTTATCAATCCGAAGAGTATACTAACCTAGCCGAGTGTAAGAAGACATGCAAATGCGTAATGGTCAATGCAAAAGTATTACTCAAAAGTGAAAATGAGGAAAACACTTATCCTAACAAGCTTCAACTGTAGGTCAAGACGAAACGATACTTGGTGCAGCAGCCGTCAGTATTTTGGACTTTTCTCCTAGCTCCGAGCTCCAAACATAGCGAATAGCATATGCGTTTCGAAGCTCTCGAGAAGACGCATCCAATGGCAGTGATTTCACGCAATTCCGACACTCCTACTTCAAGTTATGACAGAAATACTGAGTCGCGGGAATACTTTCCTACACTTCAGCACCTCCTACACCTCGCACACACCTCTCCTACAGCAAAGAAACACTCTCAAGGATAGATCACACTCACAAGCACTCTTTCCAAGCAGTACACATGCATACAAGCTCACGAAGAAGAAGATGAAGAGGAAAGAAGACACAAATTCGAAATTTGGTGCTCTCTATTCTCACAATGGCAAAAAGTCCTTACAATGAGTCAGATTTTGACTTATATACTAGTGCCCTAAAATTGGTCCTTTCACACAAGTGACCGGCACTTTCTTCCCTAAGAGCTAATTTCCTACTATTTTACATGGATAAGCTTCTATTCTTCTATGGGAATGCATCTAGAGGACTCCTCTAGTGCCTTTACAAGGGAAATATATTACAGAAATGAATATGTTACAAAAATCTCTGGTCCAAATCGGAAAAATTTTGGGGCCCATCTTTTTCTCTGCTTTGTGCGCTCTTTGGCTCTGCAACAACATACCTATGTGAAACGGTGTGATGTCTGTCAGAGGACTCAGTATCCTATACGCAAAGATGAGATGCCACTGAAACCTATGATGGGTGGACGTGCATTCTCTAAGTGGGGAATAGACTTCGTAGGTCCTATTAATCCCCCAGCTAAGGGTTCTCATGCGGAATACATCATTGTGGCAACAGATTATCTCACCAAGTGGGTTGAGGTAAAAGCTACAACCAAGAACGATGCTCAAACAACTGCCAAATTCTTGTTTGAGAATGTATTCACGAGATATGGGCTACCCATAGAGCTTGTAAGTGATAGAGGCACTCATTTCTTGAACGAAGTGATTGAAAATCTACTCCAAGAATTCTTGGTAATACACAAGAAGTCTGCCCCTTATCACCCTCAAGCTAATGGACAAGCTGAGAGCACTAATAAGATTTTATGCAATGTACTGACGAAATTAGTGAACACTAAACGCTCTGATTGGGACAAACAGCTACACCATGCTGTTTGGGCATACCGAGTTGCCTACAAAACGGTGCTCCAAGCCACCCCCTTTCAGATGGTATTCGGTCAAAACGCTGTGTTACCTTTGGACTTCTTGATCCCTACATTGAAAGTAGCACAAGAGCACGAATGGACAGGTCATGAGCTCTCCTCTAGGATCTTTGACCTTGAACGATTAGGGGAAACAAGACTGAGAGCCGCTGCAGGAATATATGCAGCCAAGAAGAGACAGAAGGCATATTTTGATGCCCATGTGAAGGATAAGGGCTTGAAAGCAGGAGATTTAGTTTTAGTCTATACACTAAAACAACACGCGAGGAAGCTAGAAAAGAGAGGCTACGGACCTATGATCATCAATAAGATCTCCACGAGCGGAGCAATACAATTGGCCACATTAGAGGGTGATGTTCTCCCAAATTATATTAGCGGTTGCAGAGTCAAGTTGTATCAGGAACCCCTCACGGAGGAAATGCTCAGTCGACTCAACACTGCTAAGAAACGCCAAGAGGAAGAAAAGCGAGTTCGAGAAGAAGCTCAAGCTGAAGCTTTAGAACGCATCAGAAGGATGAAATTACGAAGGCAAGGTAGAGATCAGCCTGGAGCGAATGACTATGCAGACCAAGGATTTCCTATGGCCATGTGTGAAGTCGCAGGAACAAGCTCGCATAGGATAACTGATAGACGTCCTTTCGTAACCTTAGATATAGGACAAGGAAAGAGTGCAAGGACCGTAAGAGCCTTGATTGACTCAGGTGCAGCCACTAGTGCTGTTAAATTGTCTTACTGCCAAGAATTACAATTGACTGTCAATCCTGTGGAAGCATATCTCATAGGATTGGGAGGCGTGGAAACCCCTTGCATGGGCGAGGTGGAACTTCCCCTCTACATTCACGATGAGGCAATGACCGTTAAAGTACTAGTGTGTCAAGATGAGGATCTCACTGAACCTCTCGTCTTGGGTCAGGATTGGATCTATGACCAAGCAGTCAATCTAAACCTAAGAAGTGGACTTCTCCAGGTTTGGCTCAATCATAGTCGAGTCACAGTAGAATTAGACAATGGAGCACTCAAGGAGCTAGGAAAGGCACAGACTCCTGGTCCTTCCAGGGGTACACATGAAGATGACCATGCTGTTCTTGTTCAAAACCCTGTGTTGCAGAGGAATGATATTTGCAAAAAAGGAGTCAGGGATGCAACGGAACTCCCTTCTTTTCCAAAGGCCAGAAGGAGGCAGCAACCAAAGGCGGATCACAAGCAGAAGAAGCCGAGTACTACCTATTTCCGAGATCAAAAGTACCTGCACAGCAGAATGTCCCAGAAAATAAACCAGGTGTGGGTGCGGAAAGGCGAACGATCGGGCGCACCACCGTCAACTACACGGGCAAAGCCTCTTATTAGTAACCGACAACACGACGCTAATAAGAAGTCTGTCAGAAATTTTTCTGCTAAAGTAAAATCTATTTGGGTGCCCAAGAAGTCGATGAAGGCAAGCCCACAATCTAGACAAATTTGGGTGCCTAAGGCTTGCTTGAGGGCACAAGTAGTTACACCAAGGCCACAACCTATGCAGCATAACCCATCTACGAGTATAACCAGTATTCCCTCGTGCTCAACACTTAGGAACACACCAAGACCCATGAGCATGCATGTAATCACTTATAAGTGGGTCCCTAAAAGGCCCCACTCCCAAACAGCGATACCGACACAGCTCTCTGGAGTCTCTACGAAACCGAAAGCAAAGCCCATCCACTGCATTTGGCAGTCTAAGATCTGTAATAAACCCCCCGACCCCGATTTGTAAATTCACCCCACTTACTAACGGCATTAGTCTCCTAGGAATACACAAACGTTAACTACACTCACTGTCTTCGTGCACTTACTAACCACTAACTCACCATATACCTCATGTTAATGTTGTAACGGGGACAGGAACGGATTTAGTCTGTCCATTACGATGTTAACACATGCTTCTATATTCTCACAGAATCAGAAGGCAAACAGTAAAATGGCAGAAGCGACAGGTTCGGGCTCACAAGTAGGGATACTTACTGCAGGAATTGATGTGGATAGCCTACCTGTGGACGTGCCCCCGACTGAACGACCAGTGGAGATGCAACACCTTCAGCAACTCCCGATGCCAGACCCACCTACAGGAATCACGGAAAGAGTTCATGCCAACTCTCATTGGTTCAATGGCATGCCCGGTCCATTAGGAGAGGCCAAGTATATCTGGGAGTCTAAATGCGAGTATGACAGATCATGGGTGCGTTTCCAATTTTTCTCCAAGGAGTTCGAGACTTTACAGAACACCGAAGATCTCCAGATCATATGGCAGCGAGCAGGGTTGGCGGAATATTTTGAAGCCCCACTACCTAAACCCGACCTCCTCCGATGTTACTATCTGGTCTCTACATTACAAGCTCATGAAGATAAGGACCAACCCGGATCATTTGTTCTCCCCTCATTGCTGGGCAACAACGAGTTGAAGAGGTTTGAACTTACTGTGGAGCTAGTGAGTGATGCTTTAAAGATGCATGGCACGCATGTACCCTCAGAAAAGGATGCTCTCGTTCCCAACAACATGAAGGACAGGAAAGTAGTGAAGCTGAAAGACATGGCAACCCTCACCCCAAATGTGTCCATCCCTCTCCGCATGTGCATGCAACATTTTGCCTTCCCCGGTCAAGACCGATTCACGCAACCACACAAGAAGATCTGGTTTGCTCTCTACTTGGCGGAAGCAGGTGCGCTACCTATTAAGCTACCAGTGTGGATTATAGATCAGTTGTATGAAGCGAACAAACGGGCTTCTAGGAAATTAGTGGTGAACGGATGCTGTGCACTCACACGCATCATTTACCGATGCTTGGCATATGATGTCCCCATTGAGCGTGCCTTAACTTGGGCACAATTACAAATGTTTAAAAGGCTCAAGACATCCACACATCAGTCCAAGCGCATGAGGGGCGCGATCCCTTGTGTCCAGACAAGGGAAGTCCTGACTACTCCTGAGGCATCACCATTAAGAGAGGGCACGGTACCTCCCTTTACCATTAGGATACCCAGGTCGGAATCCGACACTACGACACAACCTACCCCATCGGCTCCTCCTGTCACACCTGAGTTCGAATTTGCTGCCACTGGAGAGGCTGAAGGACTGGACCCCCAGGATTTCGAAGCATTCCTACAAAGCACACAATTCTCTGATGTGGAGTTTTATTCAGAGGCAGAGGAGCAGGGCACATCCTCACGAAGAAGAAGAAAGTCTACAGACGGTAGACATGTCCATTGGAGTGACACTCAGGAAAGTCAACAACACGGACATCCGGAAGAAGAAGAAGCGTATGAAGAAGAGACCACTGAGGCCCCAGCATATACAGCCGAACTCCGAAGGCTGTATCAGATTATGGAAAGAGTACGATCGCAGCAATTACTCACTGAACAGAGCAGCAGAGTACTTATGACTCAGTTGTTGGAAGAAGCGGGAGTTGACTCAGAGTACAGGGAAGGTCTCTTATTGATGGCAGAAACATATGGAGTTGTAGAAGCTGTGCGCACTGCCATTCAGAGGCCTTCAGTTCAATATGACCCACGAAGGTTCCAGACACGACCTCTCTCAGGTAAAAATATCCAAATTCCCGTTACAGTTGCAGAAGAGCCCACTACTACACCAACCTCCCAAACAGCTAGTCAACAGCACCCCGCCACCCATGAGGAGCCCACCGAACCACTACCATCCACTCCCCCACCATCGCCTCCGAGAACAGAGACAGTGGAAATCCCATCGACCACTCAACCCACTGACCCAACCTTCATCTTTCGTACTCCCATCTCTAGTGCCACCCTATTCTCTACCACTGATAACCCGACCTTTGAAGCAAACCCCATCACTACACAACCCACCGAAACCCTTCCCAAGCCTGCCCTAGGACAACCATCCCCAATGCCTTCAGCCACGGGTCATCCTGACCCCAGATCCACATTCATGGGTTTCCCTACTACCATGCCACCCTTTCCACCCTCCTCAAATTTACGACCCCAACCCCCGATATCCCTCTCTCCATTTCTACAATCCCTCCAGGACATCTTTGCTAGGGCTTTTCAACCAGGCCCTCAACCATTCCCTGTCTTTTCAGCTCCCCACCCCACTTCACATCTATTCACCACTTCCACACACACACCACCTACCATACCAGTGTATATGGCAGGCCCCACACTAACACCCACTCCTGAAGGTATGGACATTTCACCACCCACGGCACCACCACCCACGGTTTCACCTCCTCCCATTTCCCCTCCACCAATTTCACCCACACACACAACTTTCGTAGACACATCATTCACTGTCTCCCTTCCCCAATTCCCTTCCCATGCATCTTCCACAGTAAACACCCCCCACTCATCTATAGGTAATGCATTGGACACCATGTTGGCTTGTATATCAAATTTAAGAACAGATTACATTCAGCTCCAGCAACAAAACGCACGCCTGCAAGAGCACTCAGCGACACTACAGCTCCGCCTTGCGATACTAGAAGAGGAGAACGCTCGCCTCCAAACACAGTTCCACACCCTCCAAGAAGCCCACAATATGTTGGAGGTACAGCTACAGAACGTAGATCAAGAAGCAGTGCAGGT
Source organism: Ceratopteris richardii (assembly GCA_020310875.1). Classification (NCBI taxonomy): domain Eukaryota; kingdom Viridiplantae; phylum Streptophyta; class Polypodiopsida; order Polypodiales; family Pteridaceae; genus Ceratopteris; species Ceratopteris richardii. The sequence goes on from CM035436.1 coordinate 137,465,892, forward strand.
GGTAGAAGGTCACCTACGGACACAGCTGGAACGCAACTCAAAACTTCAGCGAAATATGGCACTACTTAAACGCCATCTGGCGGCTGCTCAGGAAGAGAACAGACGACTGCAAATACAAAATCAAGAGAACCTGGAGGCAGCTATTGAGAGCACACCGGGGGCACCCATTAGTCCATCCAAGTTTCAAGCAGTGACCCCCGATAACATAAAGATTATATTGGAAGATTATGCCATGTTGCTCGAAGCACATGATAAGCTATCGGAGGAGCTGGGACAACTAAAGCAGGAACACCAACAAGCACCAGCAGCTGCCCCTCCAACCACCCCCTCTGCGGCTTCGCTTCACACAGACGCAGAGGCCATCAAAGATCTCCAGGAACAGGTTACTGAATTGCAGACACGCCTACTACAATATGAGAGGCCATCTTCCCCTCCGGAGGCGCCCACGGACGAAGAAGTTGTGCAAATTCCTGTGGAACAAACGTTTGACGAAGAATATGATCCGCAACCATTTCCAGGAGGCCAACAAACAGAAGAAGCGCAGGACACGTTCGAGGCACCACGGCCGCCATGGTTACGACAAGTGGAGGAAATAGGGACCTCGCATGAAGAGCGCACTGTAGTGCAAAATCAGGCTATGAGGGTCATAGAGGAGACTGTTTTACAATCAGATTACTTCAAGAACTTGTCATCGAGACGCCTGATTCTCTCATCGGAACTCCAGTACAGGCCATATTATATTATCTTGGCTGATTATAATGCAGAAATACAAAGAGTCACGGGTCAGATTCCTACTTTTGCGACCCAATTTCAGCCCGAAGACCTTCCTCCAGAGGTGCGAAAAGGCAAGATTCGTCAACCAACATGGCGGCAGAAACTTTTAGAGACTTACCCAGAAATGCTACGCACATGGAACAGCGCGCCGCTGCACCTCCTGTACAACCCATGCTACGGTCCAGTTCCCCGCCGCAGGTCGTGGAAGGCATTTAATATCAAGGTACAGAACAATGCGCACTGCAAGGAATGGCTGAACTACCCGTACATCGCGCCACCACAAGGACCACCATCGGTAGCATATATGATGGGGACCATTCGCCACTGGATGCCGCGCTTGAAGCCCATGCAAGATGTAGCAGCGCAAATGATGCTTAAAATCTTAGATATGATGCAAGTAGTGCTGAAGACCTTTAGAAATGCAGCCGCACCACAGGTACGTCTTCCGGGGTTTAGCAATGGAAATTACGACTTGGTGTATGACATGAGCACCACCCCCAGTATCCGTGTGGCTTACGCTTGGCATGCACGCATCAAGTACCTCCCCGCCTGCTACAAACAGACCTTCGAAGAAATGTTCAGATCAGGTTTCTGGGAGTACCACTCGGAGATTTTCGCACCAAAGCCGACACATCTACTTCAACTGTTTGCTTGTGAACAAGCAATGTATTCAGAGTACTACACCACCCCGCAACCAGAAACCCCCGGTGCAATAAATTGGGAGGCATTGGAAGCCGATCTAGCAAGAGGCTTAAGGATAGGAGAACATGAACTGGCCACCAATGTCATCCAATATTACATCGACCACCCGCGCGAACAAAGGTCTGTCAGGGGCGACAGACGCTAGGAAGGGGGGAGTGTTGGCACACAAAGCAACAAAGGAATCATGCACAATACGGCAACAAGGCCAGATCATTTTTTCCCATAGATTATGTACAATTCAAGTGATTTTAATCACTACACAAACATTGTAAATCCCGTTTTTGGTAGATTAGACTCCATTTTGTGCAAGCCGAGGAGTCCTCGAGCTTGAGGAGTATTAGAAGTACCATCGTACCAATTTTCATAATTTTTAGACTTCGTTTGAGCCCTCAAATAAGCCCTGGAACCTAATTTTTAACTAGGCCGGACACTAGGTCTGGACAGGGCCAAAAGCTAGTCAAAAACTATAAAAAGAGCTAGAGAGCTCATTTTTGAGGTGAGATTGTAATTGAAACAAACTTGTAAGAGCTTGTGAAAGTAATCTAAAGCACTCCATTGATTCTCTCTCTTTGTCTTGCCGTGTGTGCGCGTGTGCGTGTATGTGTGTGCATGTTTGTGTGCTTCTCACTCACGCACTTGTGCCGCCACTTGCTCGAGGTCTTCATACCATCCTCACGTCTTCCCGGATTGACATTAAAGGAGGTGCTACTCATCACTGAGCTACAGATGGCTACATCCATTGTTGCTAGAATTTTTGCCCAGCCATGAGGTTCAAACTCTTCATCAGGAAATACTACAGGTGCATAGGCTGGGTCTTGAATTGATCTATGAGTTTCCTTCGCACCTACCTCTCGGGCTTTTTCTCTCTTCTCTTCTTCTACTGCTACTTTGCACATCCATAACTGGGTATCTTCATTATGGAATGCACTGACTCTGTATCATCCTTGGCTTTATGGATGGGATTCCATTGGCTGGGAGGGACATCTCGATGAGAGTAATCCTTGAGATTAACTTTGGTCGTGACACCTAAGTGTTGCAAGTACAAGGAATTGGTGCCCCAATACTGTACCACTTGGAACTGCTGCATAAATGGTCTTCCCAAGATCATCTCTGGTGTCACTCTAGCACAATGGTGAGTACCAACGTGAGAAGATTCACCTCATAATTGTCAATCCGTGGAGACGTGAGGACTAGTATGAAGACTATGAGCAAGTGAAGGCACAAGTGCGTGAGTGAGAAGCACACAAGCATGCACACACATACACACACACGCGCACACAAGGCAAGAACAAGGAGAGGAACAATGGAATTCTTTGCATTAATCAAAAGGTCTCTTACATAAGCTCAATTCACCAACAATCTAACCCCAAAAATGAGCTCTCTAGCTCTTTTTATAGTTTTCTAACTAGCTTTGGTCTTGTCCAGACCTGGTGTCTGGCCTAGTTAAAAATTAGGTTCTAGAGTCTATTTGAGGGCTCAAACAGAGTCTAAAAATTATGAAAATTGATATGTCGCTAGTTCTAATACTCCTCAAGCTCGAGGACTCCTCGGCTTGCACAAAATGGAGTCTATTCTACCAAAAACGGGATTTACAATGTTTGTGTAGTGATTAAAATCACTTGAGTTGTAAATAATCCATGGGAAAAAAATGATTTGGCCTTGTTGCCGTATTGTGCATGACTCCTCTGTTGCTTTGTATGCCAACACGCCCCCCTTCCTAGCGTATGTCGCCCCTGACAGACCTTTGTTCTCTCGGGTGGTCGATATAGTATTGGATGACATTGGTGGCCACTTCATGTTCTCCTATCCTTAAGCCTCTTGCTAGATCAGCTTCCAAGGCATCCCAATTTATTGCACCAGGGGCCTCTGGTTGCGGGGTGGTGTAGTACCCAGAGTACATTGCTTGTTCACAAGCAAAAAGTTGGAGCAGATGTGTTGGCTTCGGTGCGAAAATCTCCGAGTGATACTCCCAGAAACCTGATCTGAACATTTCTTCAAAGGTCTGTTTGTAACAGGCAGGGAGGTATTTGATGCGTGCATGCCAGGCGTAAGCCACACGAATACTGGGGGTGGTGCTCATGTCATACACCAAGTCATAATTTCCATTGCTGAACCCCGGGAGACGTACCTGTGGTGCGGCTGCATTTCTAAAAGTTTTCAGGACTACCTGCATCATATCTAAGATTTTAAGCATCATTTGCGCTGCTACATCTTGCATGGGCTTCAAGCGCGGCATCCAGTGGTGAATGGTTTCCATCATATATGCTACCGACGGTGGTCCCTGTGGTGGCGCAATGTACGGGTAGTTCAGCCATTCCTTGCATTGCGCGTTGTTCTGTACCTTGATATTGAATGCCTTCCAAGACCTGCGGCGTGGGACTGGACCGTAGCATGGATTGTATAGGAGGTGTAAAGGCGCGTTGTTCCATGTGCGTAGCATTTCTGGATATGTCTCTAGAAGTTTTTGCCGCCAGGTGGGTTGACGAATTTTGCCTTTTTGCACCTCTGGAGGAAGGTCTTCGGGTTGAAATTGGGTCGCAAAGGTAGGAATATGACCCGTGACTCTTTGTATTTCTGCATTATAATCAGTCAAGATAATATAATACGGCCTGTATTGGAGTTCAGATGAGAGGATCAGGCGTCTCGATGACAGGTTCTTGAAGTAAGCCGATTGTAGCACAGTTTCCTCTATGACCCTCATGGCCTGATTTTGCACTATTGTGCGCTCTTCGTGCGAACTCCCGATTTCCTCCACTTGACGTAGCCATGGAGGCCGTGGTGCCTCGAATGTGTCCTGAGCTTCTTCTGTTTGTTGGCCTCCTGGGAATGGTTGTGGATCGTATTCTTCGTCAAAGGTTTGTTCCACAAGAATTTGCACTACTTCTTCGTCCGTGGGAGCCTCTGGAGGGGATGGTGGTCTTTCATATTGTAGTAGACGTGTTTGCAATTCAGTGACCTGTTTCTGGAGATCTTTTATGGCCTCTGAGTCTGTGAGAAGTGAAGCCGCGGAGGGGGTGGTTGGAGAGGCTGCTGTTGGTTCTTTTTGGTGTTTCTGCTTCAATTGTCCCAGTTCCTCCGATAGCTGATCATGTGCTTCAAGCAGCATGGCATAGTCTTCCAATATGATCTTGATATTATCGGGGGTCACTGCTTGAAACTTTGATGGGCTGATGGGTGCCCCCGGTGTGCCCTCAATAGCTGCTTCCAGGTTCTCTTGATTTTGTACTTGCAGGCGTCGATTCTCTTCCTGAGCGGCCGCAAGATGGCGTTTGAGTAGAGCCATATTTCGCTGAAGCTTTGAGTTGCGTTCCAGCTGTGTCCGTAGGTGACCTTCTACCACCTGTATCGCTTCCTGATCTGTGTTCTGTAACTGTACCTCCAATATGCCATGAGCTTCTTGGAGAGTTTGGAACTGTGTGTGGAGGCGAGCATTTTCCTCCTCTAGTGCCGCGAGGCGGTGCTGTAGTGTCTCTGAGTGCTCGTGCAAGCGTTCATTCTGTTGCTGGAGCTGAATGTAATCTGTCCTTAAGTTTGATATACAAGCAAGCATGGTGTCCAATGCACTTCCTATAGATGAGTGGGTGGTGTTTACAATGGGAGATGCATGGGAAGGGAATTGGGGATGGGGAAGAGTGAATGATGTGTCTATTGAAGTCGTGTGTGTGAGTGAAATTGGTGGAGGGGGAATGGGAGGAGGTGGAATCGTGGGGGGAGGTGCCGTGGGTGGTGAAATGTCCATACCTTCAGGCGTGGGTGCGAGTGTGGGGTCTGCCATATACATTGGGATGGTAGGTGGTGTGTGTGTGGAAGTGGTGAATAGATGCGAAGTGGGGTGGGGAGCTGAAAAGAAAGGAAATGGTTGAGACCCTGGTTGAAAAGCTCTAGCAAGGAGGTCATGGAGGGATTGTAGAAATGGAGAGAGAGAGGTCGGGGGTTGAGGTCATAAATTTGAGGAGGGCGGGAAGGGTTGCGTGGTAGCAGGGAAACCCATGAATGTGGATCTAGGGTCAGGATGACCTATGGCTGAGGGCATGGGGGATGGTTGCCCTAGGGCAGGCTCTAGGAGCGGTTCGGTGGATTGTGTAGTGATGGGGGTTGCTTCAAAGATTGGGTTATCAGTGGTAGAGAATAGGGTGGAACTAGAGATGGGAGTACGGAAGATGAAGGTTGGGTCGGTGGGTTGAGTGGTCGAGGTGATTTCCACTGTTTCTGCTCTAGGAGGTGATGGTGGGGGTGTGGGTGGTAGTGGCTCGGTGGACTCCTCATGGGTGACTGGGTGCTGTTGGCTAGCCGTTTCGGTTGCTTGGGAGGTTGTCCTGATGGGTTCAGATGTAATAGTTGGCTCTTCTGCAATTGTGATGGGAATCTTGATATTCTTACCTGAGCGTGGTTGTGTCTGGAACCTTCGTGGATCATATTGAACTGGAGACCTTCGAATGGCACTGCGCACTGCTTCCACTACCCCATATGTTTCTGCCATCAATAAGAGACCTTCCCTATATTCGGAGTCAACTCCTGCTTCTTCCAACAACTGAGTCATGAGTACTCTGCTACTCTGTTCGGTGAGTAGTTGTTGCGATCGCACTCTTTCCATAATCTGATACAGCCTTCGGAGCTCTGTTGTATAGGCTGGAGCTTCAGTGGTCTCCTCTTCATACGCTCCTTCTTCTTCTAGGTGTCCTTGTTGTTGACCTTGCTGAGCGTCACTCCAATGTACATGTCGACCGTCTGTAGACTTTCTTCTTCTTCGTGAGGATGTGCCTTGTTCCTCTGCATCTGAATAAAACTCCACATCAGAGAATTGTGTACTTTGTAGGAATGCTTCGAAGTCCTGGGGGTCCATTCCTTCAGCATCTCCAGTGGCAGCAAATTCGAATTCGGTTGGAACAGGAGGAGCCGATGGGGTAGCTTGCGTCGTAGTTTCAGATCCCGACCTGGGTATCCTAATGGTAAAGGGAGGTACAGTGGTCTCCCTTCGTGGCGATACCTCAGGAGTAGTCAGAACTTCCCTTGTCTGGACACAAGGGATCGCACCCCTCATGCGCTTGGATTGATGTGTGGACGTCTTGAGCTTCTTAAACATTTGTAATTGTGCCCAAGTTAAGGCACGTTCAATGGGAACATCGTATGCTAGGCACCGGTAAATAATGCGTGTGATTGCACAGCATCCGTTCACCACTAATTTCCTAGAAGACCGTTTGTTTGCTTCATACAATTGATCTATAATCCATACCGGTAGCTTAATGGGTAACGCACCTGCTTCCGCTAAGTAGAGAGCGAACCAGATTCTCTTGTGTGGTTGTGTGAAGCGGTCTTGGCCGGGAAAGGCGAAATGTTGCATGCACATGCGGAGAGGGATGGACACGTTTGGTGTGAGTGCTGCCATGTCTTTAAGCTTCAATAGTTTCCTATCCTTCATGTTAGTGGGAACAAGAGCATCCTTTTCAGAGGGTACATGCGTGCCGTGCATATTCAAAGCGTCGCTTACCAACTCCGCAGTAAGTTCAAACCTCTTCAACTCGTTGTTGCCCAGCAAGGAGGGAAGAACAAATGATCCGGGTTTGTCCTTTTCTTCATTAGCTTGTAATGTGGAGACCAAATAGTAACATCGGAGGAGATCTGGTTTAGGTAGTGGGGCTTCAAAGTATTCTGCCAGCCCTGCTCGTTGCCATATGGTCTGGAGATCCTCGGTGTTCTGTAAAGTCTCGAACTCCTTGGAGAAAAATTGGAATCGAACCCATGATCTGTCATACTCGCACTTAGACTCCCATATATACTTGGCCTCTCCTAATGGACCTGGCATGCCATTGAACCAATGAGAATTGGCATGGACTCTTTCTGTGATCCCTGTGGGTGGATCGGGCACCGGGATTTGCTGAAGGTGCTGCAGCTCCACTGGTCGCTCAGTTGGTGGCACATCCACAGGTAGACTATCCACATCAATTCCTGCAGTAAGTATCCCTACTTGTGAGCCCGAACCTGTCGCTTCTGCCATTTTACTTCTTGCCTTCTGATTCTGTGAGAATATAGAATCATGTGTTAACATCGTAATGGACAGAATAAATCCGTCGTTGTCCCCGTTACAACATTAACATGAGGTAGATGGTGAGTTAGTGGTTAGTAAGTGCACGAAGACAGTGTGTGTCGTTAATGCTTGGGTATTCCTAGGAGACTAATGCAGTTAGTAAGTGGGGGTGAATTTACAAATTGGGGTCGGGGGGTTTATTACAGGCCTTAAGCTGCCAAATGCAGTGGATGGGTTTTTCTCTTGGTTTCGTAGAGACGCTAGAGAACATTATAGGTGTATCAGCTTGAACATGAGGCCTTTTAGGGACCCATTGACAAGTGATTCTGTTCGTGATCATGGGCCTTAGTGTGTTCGTGAGTGTTGAAAACGAGTGGATGCCGGCTGTGCGAGTGAATGGATCGTGTGGTGTAGGGTGTGTTCCTGGTGTAGCTATTTGAGCCCGCAAACAAGCCTTAGGCACCCAAATTTGTCTTGAATGTGAGCTAGTCTTCATCGAGTGCTTGGGCACCCAAATAGATTTCACGTTAGCAGAAGAATTTCTGAAAGACTTCTTATTAGTGTCGTGTTGTTGGTTACTAATAAGAGGCTTTGCCCGTGTGGTTGGCTTGAGTGCAGCCGGGTGTTCGCCTTTCCGCACCCACACTTGTTTCACGTACTGGGACATTTTGCTGCGCAGGTACTTTGGATCTCGGACATAGGTAGTACTCTGCTTCTTCTGCCTTTGATCCACCTTTGGTTGTTGCCTCCTTCTGGCCTTTGGAACAGAAGGGAGTTCCTTTGCATCCCTGACTCCTTTTTTGCAAATATCATTCCTCTGCAACACATAGTTTTGGACAAGAACAGCATGGTCAACTTCATGTGCACCCCTGGAGGGACCAGGAGTCTGTGCCTTTCCTAGTTCCTTGAGTGCTCCATTATCTAATTCTACTGTAATTCGACTATGATTGACCCATACCTGAAGAAGTCCACTTCTTAGGTTTAAGTTGACTGCTTGGTCATAGATCCAATCTTGACCCAAGACAAGAGGTTCAGTGAGATCCTCATCTTGACACACTAGTACTTTAACTGTTATAGCCTCATCATGAATATAGAGGGGAAGTTCCACCTCGCCCATGCAAGGGGTTTCCACGCCTCCCAATCCTATGAGATACGCTTCCACAGGATTGACAGTTAACTGCAACTCTTGACAGTAAGACAATTTAACAGCACTAGTGGCTGCACCAGAGTCAATCAAGGCTCTTACGGTCCTTGCACTCTTTCCTTGTCCTATATCTAGGGTTATGAAAGGACGTCGATCAATTATCCTATGCGAGCTTGTTCCTGCGACTTCACACATGGCCATAGGATATCCTTGATCTGCATAGTCATCTGTTCTAGTCTGATCTCGGCCTTGCCTTCGTAACTTCATCCTTCTGATGCGTTCTAAAGCTTCTGCTTGAGCTTCTTCTCGAATTCGCTTTTCTTCCTCTTTGCGTTTCTTAGCAGTGTTGAGTCGGCTGAGCATTTCCTCCGTGAGGGGTTCCTGATACAACTTGACTCTGCAACCGCTAATATAGTTTGGGAGAATATCACCCTCTAACGTGGCTAATTGTACTGCTCCACTCGTGGAGATCCTATTGATAATCATAGGTCCGTAGCCTCTCTTTTCTAGCTTCCTTGCGTGTTGTTTCAGTGTATAGACTAAAACTAGATCTCTTGCTTTCAAGCCCTTATCCTTCACATGGGCATCGAAATATGCCTTCTGTCTCTTCTTGGCTGCATATATTCCTGCAGCGGCTCTCAGTCTTGTTTCCCCTAATCGTTCAAGGTCAAAGATCCTAGAGGAGAGCTCATGACCTGTCCATTCGTGCTCTTGTGCTACTTTCAACGTAGGAATCAGGAAATCCAAGGGTAGCACAGCGTTTTGGCCGAATACCATCTGAAAGGGGGTGGCTTGGAGTACCGTTTTGTAGGCAACTCGGTATGCCCAAACAGCATGGTGTAGCTGTTTGTCCCAATCAGAGCGTTTAGTGTTCACTAATTTTGTCAGTACATTGCATAAGATCTTATTAGTGCTCTCAGCTTGTCCATTAGCTTGAGGGTGATAGGGGGCAGACTTCTTGTGTATTACCAAGAATTCTTGGAGTAGATTTTCAATCACTTCGTTCAAGAAATGAGTGCCTCTATCACTTACAAGATCTATAGGTAGCCCATATCTCGTGAATACATTCTCAAACAAGAATTTAGCAGTTGTTTGAGCATCGTTCTTTGTCGTAGCCTTTACCTCTACCCACTTAGTTAGATAATCTGTTGCAACAATGATGTATTCCGCATGAGAACCTTTAGCTGGGGGATTAATAGGACCTACAAAGTCTATTCCCCACTTAGAAAATGCACGTCCACCCATCATAGGTTTCAGTGGCATCTCATCTTTGCGTATAGGATACTGAGTCCTCTGACAGACATCACACCGTTTCACATAGGTATGTGCATCCATGTGAAGGGTAGGCCACCAGAAGCCCGCAAATAGTATTGCCTTGATCACCCGATCCGGTCCAAAGTGTCCTCCTGCTACACCTTGGTGAGCAGTTTCTAAGATCTTAAGATATTCACTTTCATGGACACATAGCCTCAGGTAACCATCTTTACCACGCTTGTATAGATTATCACCAATGAGTGAGTAATCCAGGGCTTCTTGTTCTAAACTCCTTTTCCTAGCCAGAGTCATGTCTGGAGGGAATGCTTTCGTCCTTAGGAAGGATACTAGTGGTTCACGCCAATCTGGCACAATGGATACTTGATAAAGAGTGGCGTGTTCCACAGGTGGCTTAGTGCAACAGATTGGGCATTCCTTGCACAACTTTTGGACATCCGCTTCCATAGTCGGCCAATGCATGCCGAGTCTTCTTAGTGTCTGTAAAGTTCGTTGCTTTGAATGGTGTTGCTCTAGTGCACCTACATGTGCTAATTGCAACCATTTAGCGTACTCATCCTCTTCTACGCAGCAAGCCAAGATCCCTTGATCTGTGTGCTTGTACATACTTCCTGCCATGATGTGGTACTTTTGGGCTTTTACAACCTCTCTATTCCGTGTGTTTACCACTGGATGGTTAGGCCCGTATGTCAATACTGGTACCAATGGCTTAGCCCACTGCGGTACAACTTCCAAATTAAACAAGTAAGCATCAAGAAGGTCATCTGACACTCCTTGTGGGGCTTCTCCCGATGTGAGCCTAGAGAGGTGATATGCTCTCAAGTGAGTCCTCCCTTTCCTTACCACAACCTCAAAATCATATTCCATTAGCAAGAGAAACCATCTCACTAATCTTCCTATATTGCAAGGCTTGTTTACGAGGTATAGCAATGCTTGATGATCCGTAAAAAATTTAAACTTATTTGCAAGCAAATAGTGTCTAAATTTCTTAACTGCATATACCATGCCTAAACCTTCTCTCTCCGTAGTGGTGTAATTTCGTTCAGCCGCATTCAACTGTCTACTGGCATAGGCAATTGGAAGATCCATATTACCTTCACCAGTAGGTTGTGCAAGTACACATCCAATAGCATAATTGGATGCATCCACGTGAACATGGAATGGCTTATTCCAATCTGGTGTGGTCAAGATTGGTGCTGAACAGAATCTTCGTTTAAGCTCCTGGAAGGAATTCTCACATTCATCCGTCCACTCAAAGTTAGTCAGAAGCCCGTACATGGGCTTTGCAATGACAGCATACATGTGTATAAATCGTCGGTAATAACCACAATGCCCCATGAAAGCTTGTACTTCCTTGACATTCTTTGGCCTAGGTAGCTCTGCTATGGCTCTCACTTTTTCTTCGTCGGTAGATATGCCATTCTTTGACACTATGTGTCCTAGAATCTTGCCTTGCCTGACCATAAAAACGCACTTTTCTGGGTTCAGGCAGACTTGATATTCTCTACATTTGTCAAAGATTTGTTTGAGTTCAGGGATATGGGTTTGTCTAATGTTGGAATGAGCACAAAGATCATCAACGTAGACTTCTAAACTCTTCCTCAGGAACTCCTTAAACACATGGCACATCAGCCTCTGGAAGGTAGCTGGTGCATTGGTAAGCCCAAATGGCATTACTCTAAAAGCAAAAATGCCCCATTCTGTGGCAAAGGCTGTCTTATGCTGATCCTCTGGAGCTATGGCTACTTGATTGTAGCCCGAAAATCCATCAAGGAAGCTGTACACTTCCTTGCCTGCCACTCTTTCTAAGAGATGTTCTGTGATGGGAAGCGGATAGTTATCTCGAATTGTGGCTGCATTAACCTTTTTCAAGTTAATGCACACACGCAGCTTGCCATTCTTCTTGGGCACCACTACGATGGGGGATACCCATTTAGTGTGCTCAATTTCATAGATAAATCCAGCTTCAACCAATCTATCTATCTCTTCTTTGATCTTAGCAGCGTAATTATCGTTATAAGTATAGGGCTTTTGCTTAGAGGGTTTAGCATCTGAGGTCATGGGGATAGTGTGTGAGCATATATCGGGGTCAACACCTTTCAAATCCTTGTAACTCCAAGTGAATACATCTCTGTATTCTCTTAGCAAGGCTATCAACGCATGCTCTTCTTCCTCTGTTAGGTCATGGCCTATGTACGTGCATCTCTCCTCTCCTTCTTCTAGGGCCACAACTATTTTCCTGGTGGTTTCTTTGTTATCATAGGCCTCTCCTGATTGTGCCTCTCGTTTAGGCATTCTTATCATGACTCGCCTGTCATCTATCTCATACTTCTTAAAATTTTCTGGGACCTCAAACAAAGATTCTTCCTCTTCTGGTGAGGCTTCTCTCTTCTTTCGTTTCTTTCCTTCTTCCTTCGGGGTCACATGTGTTGCTAATCTTACATCATTTGTAACCTCTCCATGCCTCTGGGGTTGAAATTCTACTTCATGGAAGTATTCTTCATCTGATGCAAATGGTGGGTCCATAATGATTGAATCTAGATCGGAGTCACTTGCATCCTCAAATGCATCAGGGCTAGGTTCGCATTCTTCTAGAACTGCCTCTCCCATGATTGGCTCTATGGAGAAGACTGAAATGTCATAGCCATCCTCATCACAGTGAGGTGTCCATTGTTCTTCATTGATGGCTACGTCCATTGTTGCTAAAATTTCTGCCCAACCGTGAGGTTCAAATTCTTCGTCTGGAAAAACTACAGGTGCATAGGCTGGGTCTTGGATTGATCTATGGGTTTCTTTCGCACCTACCTCTCTGGCTTTCTCTCTCTTCTCTTCTTCTACTGCTACCTTGCACATCCATAAGTGAGTGTCTTCATGCATCCATGAGGATCCAGACCCTATGGAATGCACCGATTCTGTATCATCTTTGGCTCTATGGATGGGATTCCATTGGATAGGAGGGACATCTCTATGAGAATAATCCTTGAGATTGACTTTGGTCGTAACACCCAAGTGTTGCAAATACAAGGAGTTGGTTCCCCAATCCTGTACCACTTGCAACTGTCGCATAAATGGTCTTCCCAAAATCATCTCATAGGCATGATTTTTGCTGAAGTCACATATGGCAAATGTATGCTCAAACTCGACACCACAAGTGGTGAGAGTTATTCCTTCTAGCAATCCTAGGGGTCTCTCTATGTGACCATGGGCCATCTGCAATTTCATTCTCGTTGGCCTGAGTGCCGGCTTGCCCCAACGCTTCCATAGGGAAGTAGTGGCAATTGCAACTCCTGCACCTGAGTCCAAAATTGCCTTGGTGGTGTACTCCTGGTAGGTGATGGGAAGATAGGTGTTCCCTTCTTCACCTTCACACATATCTCCTATCTTATCCAAGGGAATTTCTGGCACTGTCCTATGGGATCCTACCTGGGAACGAGGTTTTGCTATCTCTGGTACTTGTTTGGCTACATGTTTCCATAATTCAGGTCTAACCCTGAGTAGCTCTTCTAACTTGAGATTGCACTGCACGTTAGTGTTCTTCACTACCTCTGTGTTCCTAGGTATGACTGAATCTTCGTTTCTTACCATGACTGTAGGTGCTCTTATACAGGTGGACTTTGCTTCCCATGGTCCTGTGAAGTGGGGTAACTCTTGTATGGAATTAGATTCAAAGTCCAATCTCTCGTGAGATTGAGTACTCTCATGTTCCCCGTAAATAGATGGGATGTCTTGTGGGAATTGGTCGTGTGCATCATCCACAAGTTCAAAGGGAGGGGCGACTTCACTTTCGTTATCCCATTTGTCTTCTTGAATCTCTCGTAGGAAGTCTGGTGCAAACTGATTCATAGAAGAAGAAGTGTCTGGCTCTGTAGAATTAGGCGCATAAGCAACCTGGGAAGGAGGGCTTATTCTATCGTTGGCTCTCTCCTCGTTCTCATAGATGGCTGGAGCACAAGCTTCCTGGGGAGGGTTACTGATTCTATTACTTTTCCGAACAGGCTCATACGCTCCCTGAGAAGGAATGTAGGCAACCTGTGGAGGTACGCAAGCTTTCGAGGGAGGCTCATGTGCCTTTTGGGGGGAAAGATAAGCTTCTTGAGGAGGCACATGGGCTTCCTAAAGAGGCTGGCTTATCCGTTCTCTTGCCCCTTCCTTTCTTTGAGGGACAGGTTCCTTTTCTGATTGTGCAATTAGATTCTCTATTCTTCCTAGGGAGGGGGGGTTGTCTGGTTCAGTGGAATTTGGCACATAAGCTTCCGGTGGGGGATGGGTCATGTTTTTGCTTGCTTCCTCCCTTCCTTGATTTTTTTCTTCCTTGGTAGATCTTGCGATTATGCCCTCTAACTTCTCTAGAAGTCCATCCAAGTGTAATTGCGTCTTGGCTGAGCCCGAGTAATTGAAAAGGCGACTGGCTTCAAACATAGTCTGAGCCAATGCGACCATTTTCGCACACAGCTTGGTTCTTTCTATCTCTAGGTCAGCTCTGGGATAGCACTTGTCATGATCCGTGACGTTTGGCCCTTCTTGGATTCTGGCCTGATATGCTTTAAGCATCATGTCTATGTCTTCAGGAGTGGGATCAGCTAGTACTGATCCTGTTTGGGGTGGTGGGTGGGTTACGTGGGGTGTCTTAGAGGGTGGAGGGATGGAGGGTGATGGGGATGGTAGCGGTGGGAATGTGTGAGAGTGCGGTTGAGATGTGATCTCTATGATTTTAGCCTTGGTTTCTCGTAGACTTTCCTCAAGTTCACTCATCTTCTTTGCCCATTGCCTTTTCATGCGTTCGCGGCTATCTCTCCAAGCTCTTGTTCTCTTTTTATTTTGGCTCTCAGTATCGCTAGCGTTTGGGCTCTTTTCCTTGCCTACCCCTTGGTTTTGTTGCACTGCTTGAGCTCTCGTGACTACCTGTACGGGTGCAGTGGAAGTAACACTTCCGCTGGAATCTACCACTAACTCAATAACATTGATAGGCGTGATTTTTGGCATATTATTGGGGTTCTTTGGGCAATCTCGTAAGAGATGCTCTTTTCCACAATCTTGGCAGAAGCCTTGGATCGTTACTGACTGGTTTTGTGTAAGTGGAGGTAAGGGGCAATCACGAATGAGGTGATCTCCTTGGCATCTGTAGCACGGTCCTCTTGGGAATGGAGGTCTTACTTGCCTAGGTTGAGGCCTAGGGTTGGGGTTTGCATACATGACGTTCGTGTAATCTGACTCCCAACTAGGTTCGTTTGTCTCTTCGCTATAATAGGACTCACCATGCTCAGGAGACTGCATGTAGTAGGCCTGGGGGCTATCAACATGTGTAGAATCAACGCTATGGTCACTCGGGTCACTTTCAGAAAGCAAGGATGTTACAGGGACTATAGCTCTATTCAGGTTCTCTTCTGCAGCAGTATACTTTACCGGAATCACATTAGCTGGGGCTGGGGGTTGTTGTGCTAGCACAGGCTGAGGCCTTTGTTGGTTTTGATATTGAGGTTGGAAATTTTGTTGTGGCCTGCCATATGGTTGTGGAGGGTACGGGTTCTGGTATCTTCCCTGCTGAGGGTATGGCTGAGGGTGGGGTTGCCTAACTGCCTGCTTGTTGTATGGGCAATCTTGTGCGGTGTGATTGGTGTATCTCCGTTCTATGGTGCAGTACTGGCTACTAGGATTTACTTGGGGCTGAGCCATAATGGGGCAGACATTCGCCATGTGGTCACCACCACAAGTGTAGCACCTTTTCACAGGGGCAAACCTTGGGATTTGTTTACTAGTTACCCCTAATTTCTGAGCTACTTTCTCTGCGAGTTCCTCAATTGATGTGGATTGCGTGGAAGAGTGACTAGATGCACTATCTGAATCTTTGTAGATTTTGGAAAGCTCTAGTTCTTCCCCTAGGTTATCTTCAATGTCAATGCACATGCGTACACACTCTTCTATAGTCCTAGGGTCTTTCAGATACACATAGGATCTCAATTTCGTGCTCAGCAATCCATCAAGGAATAAGGCTACTTGTTTGGCAGATGTGGGTAGCTCCGAAACAGGACATCTTTCAAGGTATTGCCTAAATCTTCTTCCTGCAAGTCTCACAGTCTCTTGAGGGGTTTGCTTGAAGCTGTGAATCAGTGAGGAGGTATTGTGTCTTATGCCACTCTTGGAGAATTCAATAATAAATGCTTCTAGGAGTTGGTCTATGCTCCTGAACTGGCGCTCATCCAATGGCTGAAACCATGTAAGTGCTGTGTTCCTAAGGGTTAGACCGAAGGCATTGTACTGCGTGAATAGATCCTCCACTTGTTCAGCTCTCAAGACTTGCTTGAACTCCGCCACATGATCATAGGGATCTCCTGTGCCATCAAAGTAATTCTTCATGGACTTAACTAGCTGAGTCGGTCTCAGAGTTCTTGCGTGCTCTCTAGGTCTCGGCAGAGGGAATCCATCCACATTTCTTTGGTTCCTGTGAGCTCTAAGCACCTCAGGTTCTACCCTATTCGTCTCCGTCCTCGTTCTTTCTCTGCCCACTGGATTGGCAAAGCTTACTTCTGGTCTATCTCTACTTCTGTCTCTTTGCATTCCATGAGCTTGGGATGTTCCAGCTCCAAGGTGACCATAGGATACATTCGATCTTGGTTGAGGGAAAATGAATTCACCCTTCCAAGTGTAAGCATGCCTATCATTTTCTGTCACCACAAAGATCCTTTCCGAAGTGTGATCTAAGTAGGTCACTCTACCTGGGCTATCCGGATCCTTAAACTCATAGATCATGATAGTTTCTATATCAGTTGGCTGATTAGATTTATACCTCCAGAAGGCTTCGTCAGTTTCTCGATTGAGGAGCAACTCTATGCTCTTGTTGTCTTGGGGAACCCACTCAGGTGTGATAATCCTAGTGAGAACAGATTTGCCTCGGGGTGTTCTAGGTTCTACTCCCATGTTTCCTTGTTCCAAGTCACCTAGGTCCGCTTCTGAGATTACATTTCCAAATTCATCTGTCCTATCTGGGTGACTGGTGACTACGTATATGGTTCCTTCTTTGTCCAGGTATGCACCGTTTTCAAACTTGACAGCTGGGTGCTCTAGTCCTATGGATTGGTCAGGGTTTTTAATCTGGACCACGGATCTTCCTAGGCCGTCCTCATAGATGCTAGCACCTAATCGGTTGGTCCTAAGGTATTCCAACTGTGTTTTGTAAGGGCCTTCTACCCTGTACAAGTAAGGCACTCCTGAACTTCCTGTAGGTCTGTCCATGCCTTGAGACATCCCTGACTCACTGGTCTCAGAGCTAGGGTAGTACGAGTGGTGGTTCAACTGCTGGGCCCAAGACCTAGCAGTGTGGTTAACACTGGCCTCTGAAGATCTGAGGCTTTGTCTCTCCCTTACTAGATGTCGTCCTGATCTAAGGTTCATATGCCTATCTAAGTAGCACAGTTCTTTGCCCAGAGTACAACCTCGTTGCTGGTTACTTCATATTAGTCGCTTGGTTCTTTTTAGTTATTTTATCGTGTTTAAGGTCTTGTCTGATATCACGTCGTCAGGAATATTTGAATGTTGTTTCGCACTTACAGTTGATCGTTCCACGTTAAGTTCTTTCCCTTTAAAATTCTCGACAGTACAAGGATTATGCCCTTAGCTTGAGCTTGAAAGTTTAGGTATGCTTCAACTTGATAGTTGCCTATCGTCGCCCTGACTTACTCCTACTTCTAATTGTTCTTAGCCTAAGCTAGGAATTGACGAAGAGGAGTTGAGAGTATTCCGACCTTTCTTGTTGACCCTTGCTCTTTAGTGCTCGAGAAGTTGATTCTCAAGCTTGCGCAAAACCCTTGCTTGGACGCTCTCAATTGCTTCTCAATAGTCCTGCATCAGTCTCAAGATTAGCTCCAAGTTGACCTTTCAATTGACAGACAATTTACTTCAGACACTTTTTTTGATGACCCTTGTTCCCCCTTTTGTGTTGCTAGAAATTTCCTCTAGAGCTCCCTTGGTGTTTCTACCCCTCTGTGTGTCAACTTCCAAATATCCTATCTGAAAATCAACGCGTTATTCTTATAAAAAACAGTTGAGGGCGTGTAGTATATGCCACGAGCTTTCCGACAAGCCCTAGAGCTCAAAAAATGGATTTCGTATGAAAAAGTTATGACCGTTCAGGGTTTAGGGGGTTAACTTAGACAAACAGAACCTTTCAGGGTTTTAATGCATTTTTCTAAGGCCTTTGCAAGTGTATGAGTATTTGAGAGTGCAACTATGCCCAAAGTTTAGCCTAAATCTCCAAAAAATTTACCCCTTAATTTTTGCCGAAAATGTCTGTCTATCGCGATAGACGGTGTCTGTCGCGATAGACACAAACTATCGTGGGGGCTGTCTGTCGCGATAGACGGTGTCTGTCGCGATAGACACTGTCTGTCGTCTGTCGTGATTTGGTCTGTCGCGATAGACGGTGTCTGTCGCGATAGACGCTGTCTGTCGCGGATTTCTGTCTGTCGCGATAGACGGTGTCTATCGTGGAATTTTGGTCTGTCGCGATAGACGGTGTCTGTCGCGATAGACGCTGTCTGTCGTCTGTCGTGATTTGGTCTGTCGCGATAGACGGTGTCTGTCGCGGAATTTTGGTCTGTCACGATAGACGGTGTCTGTCGCGGATTTCTGTCTGTCGCGATAGACGGTGTCTATCGTGGAATTTTGGTCTGTCGCGATAGACGGTGTCTGTCGCGATAGACGCTGTCTGTCGTCGATTTTTGGTCTGTCGCGATAGACGGTGTCTGTCGCGATAGACGGGGTCTATCGTGGGTCTCTGTCTGTCGCGATAGATGGTGTCTGTCGCGATAGACGGTGTCTGTCGCGATAGACGGTGTCTGTCGCGATAGACTGAAAAAACGCAAATTTTTGAGAAACTTCTAGTGATTTAGAGTGCCCTAATGGTGTAGGTTACCGTGCCAAACATGCATTCACAAAATTTTAAGTTTTTCTGTCTGTCGCGACAGACAGAGGTCGTCGTCCCGGGACCTGTGCAGAGTCTGTCGTACCTGCGCACACTGCTGGAGGAGGTGGTACAGCAAGTTCCTGCAACAAAAGCTCAAAAACACACCAAAAACAGATAGCATGCAAGCTCTCTCTCGCTCTCTCTCACAATGAAATGAGGGAAATGAGGTGGGGGGTGTAATATGACCAAAAAACTGAAATTTTTTGTGGAGATGGAGATGGAGGTGGGAGATGGTGGAGATGATGATGGTGATGATGGTGATGCGAAAGTAAGGAAAAAATGAAGAAAAATTAAGAGAAAGAAGGATATTACCTATAACTCCAATGTCTCAACTCGACGTCTTACCATCACACGCTCGTCCTCGAAGCTCTCTCCCCGGCAACGGCGCCAAATTTGGTGTCACTCTAGCACAATGGTGAGTACCAACGTGAGAAGATTCACCTCATAATTGTCAATCCGTGGAGACGTGAGGACTAGTATGAAGACTATGAGCAAGTGAAGGCACAAGTGCGTGAGTGAGAAGCACACAAGCATGCACACACATACACACACACGCGCACACAAGGCAAGAACAAGGAGAGAAACAATGGAATTCTTTGCATTAATCAAAAGGTCTCTTACATAAGCTCAATTCACCAACAATCTAACCCCAAAAATGAGCTCTCTAGCTCTTTTTATAGTTTTCTAACTAGCTTTGGTCTTGTCCAGACCTAGTGTCCGGCCTAGTTAAAAATTAGGTTCTAGAGTCTATTTGAGGGCTCAAACAGAGTCTAAAAATTATGAAAATTGATATGTCGCTAGTTCTAATACTCCTCAAGCTCGAGGACTCCTCGGCTTGCACAAAATGGAGTCTATTCTACCAAAAACGGGATTTACAATGTTTGTGTAGTGATTAAAATCACTTGAGTTGTAAATAATCCATGGGAAAAAAATGATTTGGCCTTGTTGCCGTATTGTGCATGACTCCTCTGTTGCTTTGTATGCCAACAATCTCATAGGCATGATTTTTGCTAAAGTCACATATTGCAAAAGTATGCTCAAACTCAACACCACATGTAGTGAGAGTTATTCCTTCTAGCAGTCCTAAGGGTCTCTCAATGTGACCATCAGCCATCTACAATTTCATTCTCGTGGGCCTGAGTACTGGCTTGCCCCAACACTTCCATAGGGAAGTGGTAGCAATGGCAACTCCTGCGCCTGGGTCCAAAATTGCCTTGGTTGTGTATCCTTGATGGGTAATGGGAAGATAGGTGTTTCCCTCTTCTCCTTCACTCATGTCTCCTATCTTATCCAAGGGTATTTTTGGCACTGTTCTATGGGATCCTACCTGGGAACGAGGTTTCACTACTTCTGGTACTTGATTGGCTACATGTTTCCATAGTTCCGGCCTAACCTTGAGAAGCTCTTCTAAAGTGAGGTTGCACTGCACTTTAGTGTTTTTGACTACCTCTGTGTTCCTAGGTATGACTGAAGCTTTTTAATTTCTTACCATGATATTGGGTGCTCTCATACACGTAGACTTAGCTTTCGATGGGCCTGTGAAATGGGGCAATTCATGTAAAGAATTAGACTCAAAGTCTAATCTCTCTTTGATTGGGTGCTCTCCTGCTCTCCATAAATGGATGGAATGTCTTGTGGGAATTGATCCTGTGCGTCATCCACAATTTCAATGGGAGGAGGAACTTCACTCTCTTTAGCCCATTTCTCTTCTTGAATCTCTCATAGGAATTTTGGTGAATACCGATTCATAGAAGAAGATGTGTCTGGTTCAGTGGAATTAGGCACATAAGCTTCTTGGGGAGGAATGCTTCTTCTTTCGCTTGCCTTGGCTCTTCTTTGGGATATGGCTTCCTTACCAGATCTTGCAATTATACTCTCCAACTTCTCCAACAGTCCATCAAAGTGCAATTGTGTCTTAGCTGAGCAAGAGTAGTTGAAGAGGCGACTGGCGTCAAACATGGTCTGAGCCAATGCTACCATTTTAGCACAAAGCTTGGTTCTTTCTATCTCTAGATAAGCTCTAGGGTAACATTTGTCATGATCTGTTACATTTGGCCTTGCTTGGCTTCTGGCCTGATATGCTTTGAGCATCATGTCTAATTCCTCAGGAGTGGGGTTAGCTAATACTCATCCTACTCTAGGGGGTGGTGGAATGGTATGAGGTGGGTTGAAAGATGGTGGATTAGATGGTGATAGGGATGAAGGTGGTGGTGGTATGTGAGAGTTTGTTTGAGAGGTGAGTTCAACAATCTTGGCTTTTGTTTCTCTTATGCTTTCTTCTTATTCGCTCATCTTCTTAGACCATTGTTGTTGGAACTCAAGGTCAAGCATAAAACATGGAAGCACATCAAAGAAGTGGACATAGAAGAAGAGAGAGCAAGTAGGGAGCTCCAAGAAGTGTATGTCAAATTTTTAGAAGAATCCCTTACAAAAATAGTGATTTTCATCACTAAAAAACCATTGTAAATACCATTTTCTATTTTTGTAACTCCATTTTGTCCAAGTCGAGGAGTCCTTGAGCTTGAGGAGTATTAGAACTATCATCCTACCAATTTTCATAATTTTTAGACTTTTTTTGAGCCCTCAAATAAGCCCTGGAACCTAATTTTTAACTAGGCCGAACACTAGGTCTGGACAGAGCCAAAACTAGTCCAAAAACTATAAAAAGAGCTAGAGAGCTCATTTTTGAGGTTAGCTTGTTAGAGAATAGAGCTTTGTAAGAGAACTCTTTTGGCAATCGAAGCTTTCCATTGTTCCTCTCTTTGATCTTACCTTATGCGTGTGTGTGTATGTGTGTGCATGTTTGTGTGTTTTCACTCACGCACTTGTTACTTCACTTGCTCGTGGTCTTCATACCGGTCCTCAGGCCTCCGCGGATTGACAAGTAAAGGAGGTGGTGCTTACACTTGAGCTACACCAAATTTTGGCACCGTTGCTAGGGAGAGGGATTTGAGGACGAGCGTTGTGATGGTAAGATCGTAGATTTGCGACGTTGGAAGGTAAAAAAACTATCATTTTTGTTCATTTTCTGATTTTTCTTCTTCATCTTCATCATCATCACCATCTCCATGTTCTTCCATCTTCGTCTTCATAGAAATTTCTTGTTTTTTAGTGCATTTTCACCATTTTCATACCACTTTTCATGCATTATTGTGAGAGAAGGAGTTAGGAAGTGCAAGGGAGAGCAAGCGCCTATGTTTTTTCATGATTTTCTGCACATACGGAGCTCGCCATTGCTCGGCGCTCAGAAATTTGAAGCTCCCACCAAAAAACACGATTCTGTGATGAAAATCACGATTCTGTGAAAAATTCAAATTTTTTGAAAAAACACGATTTTCTATTTCCCGCATAAAAGCTTGTGGAAAAGAACACGATTCAGGGGTCATTCTCAGAATCGTGATTCTCTGGTTGTGCTCAAAATCGCGATTCTCCCAAATCACGATTTTCAGCCAAAAACACAATTTTGTGAAAACACGATTCTCTGTTGACAATCGCGATTTTCAAAAAACACGATTTTCATCCAAAATCACGATTTTCATGTCAACAACACGATTTTGAGAAGACACGATTTTCAGTGGGCTCAAAATCGCGATTCTCACAAATCACGATTTTTAGCCAAAAACATGATTGTGATCAAACACGATTCTCTATTGCCAATCGTGATTTTCAAAAACAGGATTCTCTGAAAACACGATTTTCAATAAGGTACAAAATCGCGATTTTCAAAACACGATTTTCAAGCTCGACTCAGCATCGCGATTGTCTCACAACGTCGCAATTGTCTAGTCTTCAGAATTGCGATTTTCATAGGTGCTCAGCATCGCGATTCTCTTGAGATTCACAGCATCGCGATTCTCTTGAGATTCACAGCATCGCGATTCTCTTGAGATTCACAGCATCACAATTCTCTTGAGATTCACAACATTGCGATTCTCTTGATTTCACAACATCGTGATTCTCTTGAGTTCACAGCATCGCAATTCTCTTGAGTTCACAGCATTGCAATTCTCTTGAGTTCACAGCATCGCGATTCTCTTGAGTTCATAGCATCGCGATTCTCTTGAGTTCACAGCATCGCGATTCTCTTGAGTTCACAGCATCACGATTCTCTTGAGTTCACAACATCGCGATTCTCTTGAGTTCACAGCATCGGGATTCTCTTAGGGATTTCACAACATTGCGATTCTCTTGACTTCACAGCATTGCGATTCTCTTGACTTCACAGCATCACGATTCTCTTGACTTCACAGCATCGCGATTCTCTTGATCACACAAAATTGTGATTTTTTCCAAAAGGTCCTGTTTGCTTGTTTTGACCCCCAAGAGCCTGCTTTGACATAACGTTTTCATCCAGAGTCCATTATTTGAGCTCTCAGGTGGGACTAGGGAAACAAGGGGACTCTAAAGGATTTTGAACCATACCAAGGGGAAATTTTGGACTCTTAACCAAAGCTTATGAACCTGAGATCTGGTAGACACCTAGGCAAGGATAGAGAAAGCATTAGATCTTCTCAGTCTAGTGTCAACCATATAGCTAAGTCTTGGGCACAACAACTAAGTGGTTGTCCTTACGTACTAAACTTTGACACAAGTGACTCAGAAATGTCTTTTAGCATGGGGAAACCTGCAGGTGGCTTAGGAACTGCCCATCTACAAACACCAGAAGGTCCCTATAAGACACAATTGGAATATATTCGGACCAACCGATTAGATGCTCGCATCTATGAGGATGGCCTGAGGCGATCAGTGGTCCAACTCAAAAATCCAGATCAACCCTTTGGACTTGAACACCCGGTGGTCAAGTTCGAAGAGGGTTTATACATTGATAAGGAAGGAACCATGTATGTGGTCACCAACCTACCAGATAGGACCGATGAGTTTGGAAATATCATTCATGAGAATGAGATAGGAGACCTAGAACAAGGAATGTAGGACAAGGACCCCAGACTCCTAGAGGTAAGTCAATTTTGACCAGAGTGATCACTCCAGATTGGATCCCTGAAGACAACAAAAGCATAGAACTATTCTTGAATAGAGAAACAGAGGAGGCCTTTTGGAGATTCAAGCCGGATCAACCTAGCCAATTGGGCATAGTCATCATCTATGAGTTCAAGGATCCAGAGATACCAGACAAAGTTGTCTACCTAGATAACACATCAGAGAAAATGTTCTTGGTAACAGAATATGATAGACATGCATATACTTGTAAGAGTGAATTGATTTTCCCTCCACCAAGATCCAATGTTTCCCATGGCCTCCAAGGAGTAGGATCATCCCAAGCTCATGAAGCCCAGAGAGAAAGAAATAGAGAGAGACCTGAGGTAAGTTTTGCACACACTGTGGGCAGAAATAGATCAGGATTTGAAAATGAAAGACTTGAAAGAGAGAGACATCAAGCACATAGGCAACAAAGAGATGAACATGATTTTCCATTGCTTAGACCCCGAGAGCACCCAAGAACCCTTAGACCCACTCAAGTGATCAAGACAATGAAGAATTATTTTGACGGGACAGGAGATCCTTATGATCATGTGGCCGAGTTCAAACAAGTGTTAAGAGCTGAACAGATTGAGGATTTGTTCACCCAGTACGAGGCATTTGGTTTGACTCTTAAGGGCACTGCCTTAGCTTGGTTTCAACCACTGAGTAGTTGCAGCTATCGCGATATAGGTCAACTGCTAGACGAATTCATTATAGAATTTTCCAAGAGTGGTATCACGCATAACACATCATCCTTGATCCACAGCTTCAAGCAGACACCCCAACAAATAGTGCGATTAGCAGGAAGAAGGTTCAGACAGTACTTAGAAAGATGCCGTGTTCTAGAGTTGCCCACACCTGCCAAACAAGTGGCCTTGTTCTTAGATGGCTTGCTGAGCACAAAGTTAAGATCATATGTGTACTTGAAAGAGCCTAGATCTATAGAAGAGTGTGTGCGGACATGAATTGACATAGAAGATAACTTGGGTGAGGAGTTAGGATTGTCCAAACTCTATAAGGATTCTGATAGTTCTACTAGTCATACTTCAAGAGTCTCCACAGAAATAGATGAGATAGCAGAGAAAGTTGCCAAGAGGCTAGGAGTTCAAAATAAACAAATACCAAGAGTCACCTCATTGTACCGGTGTTATACTTGTGGAGGTGACCACATGGCTAATGTATGCCCATTGCACAACCAGAACATGAGAGAAAGGAATGATCCATATTGCACTATTGAGAGAAAATACACAAACCATACGGCTCAAGATTGTCCATACAATAGACAGGCTATTAGGTAGAATTATCAGCAATCTTACCAACAGGGTAGATATCAGAACCAATACCAATAGCCATATTATCGACCACAACAACAGTATCAGGCACCATATAGCCCACAACCAGTCCTAGGAAACCAACCACCAGCGCCTGCCAATGTAATTCCAGTTAAGTATGTAGTGGTAGAAGAGAACCTTAATAGAGCATTGGTGCCAGTGACCCTACTGATCTCAGAGAATGACTCTCATGCTCATAGTTCAGACTACTCCCATGAAGGTAGTCCACATGCTTATTACACAGAGTCACCTGAACATAATGAGATCTACTCGTATCAATATGAGGCACCACCTATGGAACAAAATTAGGAGCCTAAATACTCCAATGTCATGTACACAAATGCTAACCCTAGGCCCCAATTGAGACAAGTAAGACCACAAGCCCCTAGAGGACCATGTTTCAGATGTCAGGGCAACCATTTCATTCGTGAATGTCCCCACCCATCAACTCTGAGTCAAGGTCAGGCTATCACAATACGAGCCTTTTGTCCTGAATGTGCCAAAGACCATCTCCCCAGAGATTGTCCAAGAAACCCCTCCAGTGCACCTAAGATTACACCCATTAATGTGGTAGGCTTAATGGCATATTCAAGTTCAAGTAGGAATAATGTGGCTCCTATACAAGCAGTCACTACGGCACAAGCCTTAAAACAGGATAAGCCAGCTGAACAATCAGATTCAAGTGAATCAGGAGAGCCTAGCAAGCGGAAAACAAGAACATGGAAGGATACCAGAGAGAAGGCCAATCGCAAGTGGAATAAAACTTATCGAAACTAGAAGAAAGCCTGAAAGAAGCGAAAAAAAAAATAGATGACATTGCATCTCAAAGCCCTTCCCATGCTGAAACTCCATCTACTCCACCTCATCCCACCCCACCACCCATTGTAAATAGACCGCAACCAGGGTCTGTTCTTGCATACCCAATGCCAAAAGGCTTGGACATGATGTTCAAGGCCTACCAGGCTCGACTTCAAGAAGGGCCACCAGCTGCAAACCTAGACAAGAGTTACCCTAGAGTGGATTTAGAGATTGAACGGATGAAAATGGTAGAACAAGCTCAAGCTATACTCAAGACTAGTCAAAAGTTCAATTAGACAAACTCTATCAAACCGGATTTGCAATTCCAGGGCTTACTAGAAAGATTAGGGCAGTTGGTAAACAAACCACAAGTTTCTTTACCTCCACAGGCTCAACCAGTTATTGAAAGAGGAAGCTCACCACCAATGGGAGCTTATGTTCCTAATTCCACGGATGCCGGAATACCTCCTTCAATTCAACAATACTCTCAAGAGTTCTTGCGGGAAATACAAGAAGAGAAATGGGCCAAGGAGAAGGGTAACTCCCCTCCTATTCCTCAGATTGATGATCTTCATTATCAATTTCCCCAAGACATTCCATCCATTTACGGAGATCAAGTGGAGCAACAAGAAGACAAAAGGTTAGATTTTGATTCTAATACCTTAGAAGAATTGCCTCAATTTCTAGGCCCATGGGAATCTGAATCTCTTCAGATCAGAGCTCCCACAATATTGGTCAGACATGAAGACTCAGTGGTCCCAAGGAACACTGATGTTGTGAAAAACACTAAGGTTCAATGTCATCTCACGGTAGAAGAGCTGCTAAAAGCAAAACTTGAACTATGGGATCATGTGAAGGATCAGGTTCCAGAACTTGATTCCAATATGCCAAAAACAGGCTCTAAGCAAAAAGTTCCAGAGATACCTCTCGATAAAATAGGAGACATGTGTGAGGGTGAAGAAGGTAATACTTATCTTCCAATCACCTACCAAGGTTACACAACCAAAGCAATCATAGATTCAGGTGCTGGTGTTGCTATTGCGACCACCTCCTTGTGGAAGCAATGGGGCAAACTCACATTAAGACCAACTAGAATGAAGCTTCAAATGGCCGACGGTCATTTTGAAAGACCTCTAGGATTGCTCGAAGGGATAACTCTAACCACTTGTGGTGTAGAGTTTGAGCACACATTTGCTATATGTGCTTTGAGAAAAATAATGTTTATGAGGTGATTCTAGGAAGACCCTTCCTATGACAATTGCAAATAGTACAGGATTGGGGAACCAACTCCTTGTACTTACTGCACTTAGGGGTCACCACCAAGGTCAATTTGAAGGATTGAGGAATCTTTGCATTTTGTGTGATGCCATTTGGCCTCACCAATGCACCTGCAACATTCCAAAGGCTCATGTGTCATGTCTTCAAAGAGTTCTTGCGAAAGAGCTTAGAAGTGTATGTGGATGATTTATGTGCTCATTCCCAAGAAAGAAGATTTCACATCCCTGAGCTCAGACAAATCTTCAACAAGTGTAGAGAATATCGAGTGTGTCTGAACCCAGAAAAGTGTGTGTTCATGGTGCGTCAAGGTAAAATCTTAGGTCATATTGTTTCTAAGAATGGAATCTCAACAGATGAAGATAAGGTATGAGCCATAGCAGAGCTGCCAAGGCCAAGGAATGTTAAAGAGGTACAAGCCTCTATGGAACATTGTGGATATTACCGTAGGTTTATCCACATGTACGCGATCATAGCTAGACCCCTTTATGCCTTGTTGTCTAATTTTGAGCAGAACAACGAATGCGAGAATTCTTTCAATGAACTGAAGAAACGTTTGTGCACAACACCAATACTCACCACTCCTGATTGGAATAAGCCATTCCATGTCCATGTGGATGCATCCAATCACGCCATAGGATGTGTGCTAGCACAACCCACAGGTGAAGGAAATTTAGATTTACCCATAGCATACGCTAGCAGACAGCTAAGTGTAGCTGAACAAAACTATACCACCACCGAGCGAGAGGGCTTAGGCATGGTTTATGCTGTGAAGAAGTTTAGACACTATTTATTGGCCAACAAGTTCAAGTTTTTCAATGATCATCAAGCTTTGTTATATTTGTTCAATAAACCTTGCAATACAAGACGCTTATTAGATGGTTCCTCTTACTAATGGAATATGACTTTGAAGTCATTGTTAGGAAAGGTAGAACCCACCTCCGGGCAGATTACCTTTCTCGCATTACTTCAGGAGAGTCACCACAAGGAGTGTCTGATGACCTACGCGACGCTTATCTGTTCAATTTGGAGGTTGTAACTAAATGGGCAAATAAGTTGGTACCAGTCCTCACCTTCAGACCCGCAAATAAGAATGTGAAAACCTCGCAAGAAGAAATTGTAAAATCACGAAAATATCACATATTGGCAGGAAGCATGTACAAACAAGATACGGAGGGTGTACTCGCTTGTTGTGTCGAGGATGACGAACATACTAGCTGGGTGCGACAAGCCCATGAAGGATTGCTAGGAAATCACTATTCTAAACAACAAACATTGCAGAATCTAAAACGTTTAGGAGTGTATTGGCCTAGCATGGACAAAGAAATACATGAGTGGATTAAGAATTGTCCAATGTGCAGAGAGAGACCACCAGTGGAGCATGCCACCCTTTATCAAGTGTCATTAATTCCTGATTGGAGTGCTCCATTGGTAGAGTTTATGAGAACGGGAACCTTACCCAAAGAGGCTAGTCTAACAAGAAGACGAAGCATGGAGCAAGAGGCTCAGGACTATGCTTTGGTTGGAGACAACTTATATCGAAGAGGCAAGGATGGTTATCTAAGATTGTGCTTTCACGAATCACACTATTTGAAAGTCTTAGAAACTGCACACAACGGTGTTGCAGGTGGACACTTCGGTCCTGATCGAGTAATCAAGACCATTCTATTCTCAGGACTTTGGTGGCCCACTCTTCATATGGATGCTCATACCTATGTGAAGAAATGTGACACATGCCAACGTGCACAATATCCAGTTAGAAAAGACGAGATGCCTTTGAGGCCAATGATGGGAGGGCGTGCATTTTTGAAGTGGGGCATAGACTTCATAGGTCCTATTAACCCCCCAACTAGAAACTCCCATGCAGACTATATTATTGTAGCCACATATTACCTTACAAAGTGGGTAGAAGTGAAAGCCACAACAAAGAATGATGCTCAGACTATGACTAAGTTCTTATTCGAGAATGTGTAGATATGGGCTACCAATAGATTTAGTAAGCGATAGAGGCACACACTTCTTGAATGAGGTCATAGAAAATCTTCTCCAAGAATTCTTGGTGATACATAAGAAGTCTGCCCCTTATCACCCACAAGCTAACGGACAAGCCGAGAGCACCAATAAGTGTTGGAGCAAGTCTATGACAAGCCTAAGTATTGGCTTGAGTCTCACAAAGTCTTAGAAGAAGCTTTAAAAACAAGACTATGTAAAGTTCACTTGTGAACTACCTCTTGTAACTTTTGAAGAGTTTACTTAATGTAAAAGTAAGAGAATCTTAAGTGGTTGAGTCCACTTGATCAAGAATGGAAAGAGGAGCCACGAATTCGTTATTTGTGGTAGGTAGAGAATCAAATCAATCATTGATTGATTGGAGAGTGATTGAGGGAAGTTAGCCTCCCAAACTCAACTATAAATAGATGGCAGTTTTAGTCGTGGTTAGAGAGACCTATGTGAAGACCTCCAAGAGCTGAGCTTTATGCCATATCAAGGTGTGATTACAAGGCACACATATGTATCAGTAAGTCATTGTATTGTACAAGCAATATACTTTCATTTTCATGATTATTTGAGTTCATCTTTCCATGTTCTTGTGAAGTGTACTACTCACTGCCATTACTCTCAGTTTTCTCAGTCAGCTTGCAGAGATGTTTTCTCTGAGCTTGGTGCATCATTTTTAGTGATTTAACTTGGTAAAGTTAGCTCTATAAGTCTAATATATGCTCACAAAGTTTCATGTCATTTGGATGTTGCAATCTTTAGTTATGTTCATTTGAAGTCAACAGGGTCTGTTCATCTTCACTTCTCTGTCAGGTACCCGACTTTTTCACTCATCTTGTCAGAGCCATTTCTCAGTGGTTACTTATCCAAATTCAGTGATTTAAAGCTTGTTGGATTCAGCTTACTGTCTAGTATGACCATACAAATGTTCATAATCATCAGATTTCTACATTTTGAGTTATGTTGATTTTTCTGCTCACTGGTCTGTTTCTGTAGCAGCCCATGAAAATCGGGATGATGTCATCACTTGTTAAAACTCATTCTCAGTATGTGGTTCATTATTTTTGATGAGATTACTCTTGAAAGTTAGCTCTTTAAAATGCCTAGACTTCCCCAAGAGGAATTGAGCTAATTGCTGCTGTGCTCAGAGAATTATGTAAAACACTGGACAGGTGTATGAACCAAGAATAGCAAGTTTTCACCTCTGAGCTAACTCCAACTTATCTGTTTTGATCTATCTTTTTGAGAATGATCTTCCAAGGTACATAGGGTGTCTAATACATCCATTGGCAAGCTAAAAGGGCCCACCATATACTTCTAGAGTTCATTTGGCTGGTGTAGGTCAAGGATTTTGCAACACCTCTTCTTCTTCAAGCACATACCTATCCATCTCTTCACAGTGGTATCAGAGCAAGGTTGGACAACATGGCAGATGGATTTCCTTCATCAATTGACAAATTGGATAGAGGTAATTACTCAGCTTGGTCATTAAGAATGGAAGCTTATCTCCAAGGTAGAAGTTTATATGGTTATGTGGCTGGAGATGAAGTTATGCCAAGTTTCAGGAACAAAAGTCAACCAACACAAGAAGAGCAAGAAAGATTGAGCACATGGTGCTCCAAGGATGCACTTGCAAGGTCTTATCTCCTCAACTCTATCTCAGGTTTTTTGTTGCCTCACATTAGAAGTTGTAAGACATCTCAGGAAGTGTGGGATGCACTTGAAGCTTTCTTTTCTTCAAGTACCAAAGCTAGGAAGCATCAACTATGGCTGGAGTTCACAACTCTCAAGAAGGCTGCCAAACAAAATGTGACTGATTTTGTCACAAAGCTCAAGGACATAGCGGATCAGTTGGGAAGCATTGGAGAGGTAATAGATGAAGAGCAAATTGTAAGGCAGGTCATCAATGGCTTGAAGGCAGATGATAAGTGGGAAGCATTCACCACAGCTATGGATTTGTACATGGACATGCATGTACCTGATTTCAACACACTCATTGGACAACTACTTACTCAAGAGGCAAAGCTTATCAAAAATGGAGAAAGCTCTAAAGGTAATCAATCTTCAGCTTTATACACGGATAAAAGCAAGACTAAAGATAACAAAGGAAAGGCAAAGAAAGTGGATGATGAAGCAGGTACATATCAAGCTAACTATGCAGGTAGAGGAAGACATGGCAGAGGTAGAGGAAGAGGAGGTAGACAAGGCAGGGGGAGATCCCAAGACTCCAACTCATGTTCTATTTGTGGATTAACTAATCATACAACTGAAAATTGCTTTAGGAATTCCAGGAATCAAAGAGGCAGAGGATACAATAGAGGAAGTTATGGCTACTCAAGAGGAAGGTTCAACAACTACCATGGCAACTACAACAACTACAATCATTCAAACTATCAAGGAGGCTACAAAGGAAGGAGAGACTACATTAACTACACAGAAGACTCAAACAAAGAGGATTCATTATTGATCATGAACATGGCTATGCCATAAGGTAAATCTGATGAGCATGTTTTCTACATAGATTCAGGTTGTTCAAATCATGTGGCAGGAAATGTGGCACTCCTATCAGATTTAGAAGATCCAAGGAATAAGCATGAGGTACAAACAGGAGATGATACAAAACATCCTGTGGAGAAAATAGGCAATGTCAAAGCACCTGATGGAAACATCAACCTACTCAGTAAGGTACTCTATGTCCCTACCATTACAAAGAATTTGATAAGTGTTGGGCAGATAGTAGAGAAAGGGTTGCAAGTCAGGTTCACAAAAGCAGGAGCATTTGTTGAAGATCCAAGTCAAGGATTCAGAAGAATTGCAAAAGGTGAAAAGACAGGTAGATTGTTCACATTTGAATCACAGGACACTAGAAACATTGCTCTCTTTAATTATGGTAGTCAGACACTCACAAAATTGGAAGTATGGCACAAAAGGTTAGCACATATTGGTGAAAGGTCATTAAAGAAAATCTGCAGGGACCAAAGTGTACTTGGACTTCCTAATTTGTCAAAACAACATATGATTTATAAGTGTAGTGCATGTCAATTTGGAAAGTCTCACAGGTTACCATTCATGAAGAAAGGTTATATGCATGGAGATCTCTTGGAGTTGGTTCATACAGATGTATGGGGACCTAGCAAGGAAGCTTCAATATCTGGATCAAGGTATTATGTTTCCTTTATTGATGATTGCAGCAGATGGACTATCCTATTCTTTATGAAACACAAAGATGAAGTTTTTTCATGTTTCAAAAGATATTTGGCTCTTGTGGAGAATCAAACAGGTAAATCACTAAAAAGGCTAAGGTCAGATGGAGGGGGAGAATACTTCTCCCATGATTTTGATTCTTTTCTTCAAGAAAGAGGAATCAAAAGAGAGGTAACTACAAGGTACACTCCTGAGCAAAATGGAGTGGCAGAAAGGAGGAATAGGACAATTGTTGAAGCTGCAAGGTCTATGTTAAATGAAAAGCATTTACCTAATTACTTATGGGCTGAGGTTGTATCTACAGCCACTTACTTGATTAACAGGTTGCCTTCAAAATCCCTTGATGGGACGACTCCATATGAGGCTTGGAATGGAAGAAGACCAAGCTTAGATCATTGTAAAATTTTTGGATGTATTGCTTTTGCTCATGTTCCTTCACAGGTTAGAGGCAAGATGGATCCAAAGGCAGAAAGGTGTGTATTTATTGGATATGACAACAATCAAAAGGGCTACAGGTTATACAACCCTACCAACAAAGGATGCTTGGTAAGCAGAGATGTAGTTTTTGATGAGAACAATTCATGGTATGAAGATTCATGCAGGAAGATCAATTTACCATGTGATCTTGAAGAAGATTTTCCAAAGCTTGGTAGAGAACAATCAAAGATTGAAGAACAAGACGCCTCAGAGGATGATGAAGAATCTCACATGGAAAAGATCAAAGCATGGAAGTCTAAAGGTAAAGCAAAATTGCAGGAACTTGGACATGAGGCAAAATCATCACATCATGGACTAAGAAGATCTATGAGGGAAAAGAAAAAACCAGAAAGGTATGGGTTCGACACCTCATTAGTAACTAAACATTCTATCTACATAGCACAGGACATAAACCAAGAGGAGCCATCATCATTTGAAGAGGCCAAAGCAAAAACAGAATGGAAGCATGCAATGAAGGAAGAGATTGAAGCACTTGAGGAAAACAACACTTGGGATTTGGTGCCCAAGACTTCATCCATGAAGGTAATAGGCTCAAGATGGGTCTATAAACTCAAGAAGAATTCTGATGCTTCCATTAACAGGTATAAGGCAAGGCTTGTAGCAAAAGGCTTTGCACAAACTCAGGGAATTGATTATGAGGAGACCTTCTCTCCTGTGGCAAAGATGCCTACTATTAGGGTTTTTCTTAGTATTGCCTCTTCCAAGAATTGGAAGATACTTCAACTAGATGTAAAGAATGCATTTTTGAATGGTTGGATAACAGAAGAGGTATATATGGCACAACCACCTGGTTTTGAGAATCAAGTTTATCCTGATTATGTGTGTATACTTAACAAAGCATTGTATGGTCTCAAGCAAGCTCCAAGAGCTTGGAATCTCAGGCTTGTTTCATTCTTGCAGGACAAAGGCTTTCAACCAAGCAAGGCAGATCCTTCACTCTTTATTAAAAAGAGTAATTCTGAGGTCATCTACCTATGTGTATATGTAGATGATATTATATTGACAGGAAATGATGAAGATGGTATGAAGAAGATCAAAGATCAGATGAGAGAAGAGTTCAAGATAAGTGATTTGGGTTCACTTACCTACTTCCTAGGTTTGGAAGTTGTCTACAAAGATCATGGTTTGTTTCTCACTCAAAGAAAGTACATTAAGGACATGTTGGCAAAATTCAAGATGCAAGATTGTAAGATTGCAGGTACTCCAATGGAGGTCAATCACAAATTGAGCTCACATGAAGGTGAACTCATAGAGGACATCACATCATATCAAAGTCTAGTGGGTAGTCTCAATTATGCCACATTGACAAGAGTAGATATATGTTACAGTGTGAGTGTGCTAAGCCAATTTATGCACACACCAAGGAAACCACATATGGATGCTGCCAAAAGGATTCTCAAGTATCTCAAAGGAACCATAAATGAAGGACTTTATTATCCTTATGTATCTGATTTAGGTTTGAAGCTATTTTCTGATGCAGATTGGGCTAGCTCCAAGGAAGATAGAAGGAGCACTTCAGGTTATCTTACCTTTGCAGGTTCAAAGCTTATTTCATGGTCATCCAAGAAGCAACCCACAGTTGCTCTCTCTTCTACTGAAGCTGAATATAGAGGTCTTGCCATAGCTACACAAGAAGCTATGTGGATGAAGACATTATTCAAAGATCTTGGATTGGAGTTTGGAACTCCAACTATTTTTGGTGACAATATGAGTTCTATTCACTTGGCTGCTAATCCTATTTTTCATGCAAGGACTAAACATATTGAAGTTCATTATCACTATGTACGAGAGAAGGTTCTAAGCAAAGAGATTCAAATATCATATGTGTCCACTCATCAACAATGTGCAGATATTCTAACCAAAGCATTGGATGGTACAAAGCTTTGCAAATTCAAGGCTATGATAGGTTTGCAGGTAATCTTGGAAGATTGAAGACCTCAAGCATACTTGGCTTGAGGGGGAGCTGTTGGAGCAAGTCTATGACAAGCCTAAGTATTGGCTTGAGTCTCACAAAGTCTTAGAAGAAGCTTTAAAAACAAGACTATGTAAAGTTCACTTGTGAACTACCTCTTGTAACTTTTGAAGAGTTTACTTAATGTAAAAGTAAGAGAATCTTAAGTGGTTGAGTCCACTTGATCAAGAATGGAAAGAGGAGCCACGAATTCGTGATTTGTGGTAGGTAGAGAATCAAATCAATCATTGATTGATTGGAGAGTGATTGAGGGAAGTTAGCCTCCCAAACTCAACTATAAATAGATGGCAGTTTTAGTCGTGGTTAGAGAGACCTATGTGAAGACCTCCAAGAGCTGAGCTTTATGCCATATCAAGGTGTGATTACAAGGCACACATATGTATCAGTAAGTCATTGTATTGTACAAGCAATATACTTTCATTTTCATGATTATTTGAGTTCATCTTTCCATGTTCTTGTGAAGTGTACTACTCACTGCCATTACTCTCAGTTTTCTCAGTCAGCTTGCAGAGATGTTTTCTCTGAGCTTGGTGCATCATTTTTAGTGATTTAACTTGGTAAAGTTAGCTCTATAAGTCTACTATATGCTCACAAATTTTCATGTCATTTGGATGTTGCAATCTTCAGTTATGTTCATTTGAAGTCAACAGGGTCTGTTCATCTTCACTTCTCTGTCAGGTACCCGACTTTTTCACTCATCTTGTCAGAGCCATTTCTCAGTGGTTACTTATCCAAATTCAGTGATTTAAAGCTTGTTGGATTCAGCTTACTGTCTAGTATAACCATAAAAATTTTCATAATCATTAGTTTCTATATTTTGAGTTATGTTGATGTTTCTGCTCACTGGTCTGTTTCTGTAGCAGCCCGTGAAAATCGGGATGATGTCATCACTTGTTAAAACTCATTCTCAGTGTGTGGTTCATTATTTTTGATGAGATTACTCTTGAAAGTTAGCTCTTTAAGTTGCCTAGACTTCCCCAAGAGGAATTGAGCTAATTGCTGCTGTGCTCAGAGAATTATGTAAAACACTGGACAGGTGTATGAACCAAGAATAGCAAGTTTTCACCTCTGAGCTAACTCCAACTTATCTGTTTTGATCTATCTTTTTGAGAGTGATCTTCCAAGGTACATAGGGTGTCTAATACATCCATTGGCAAGCTAAAAGGGCCCACCATATACTTCTAGAGTTCATTTGGCTGGTGTAGGTCAAGGATTTTGCAACACCTCTTCATCTTCAAGCACATACCTATCCATCTCTTCACAATAAGATCCTCTGTAACGTATTGACAAAACTGGTAAATAATAAACGCTCTGATTGGGACAAACAACTTCATCATGCTGTTTGGGCTTATCGAGTTGCCTACAAAACGGTACTCAACGCCACCCCATTTCAGATGGTCTTTGGACAGAATGCTGTTCTACCATTGGACTTCCTCATCCTAGCCTTAAAAGTAGCACAAGAGCATGAGTGGAATGGACATGAATTGTCCTCTAGGGTCTTTGATCTAGAATGCTTAGGTGAGACAAGGCTATGTGTGGCGGCAGGCATCTATGCTGCAAAGAAAAGGCAAAATGCATACTTTGATGCACACATCAAGGATAAGGGACTGAAAGAGGGAGATCTAGTGTTGGTTTACACACTAGAACAACATGCCCGTAAGTTGGAAAAAAGAGGATACGGACCCATGATCATTAATAGAATTTCCACTAGCGATGCAGTTCAGTTAGCCACTCTAGAAGGAGATATCTTGCCAAACTATATTAGTGGATGTAGAGTCAAGTTATATCAAGAACCTCTTATAGAGGATATGCTAATGAGACTCAATACTGCTAAGAAGCGGAAAGACGAAGAATTGAGGGTCAGAGAAGAAGCACAAGCAGAAGCCAGAGAGCGTATTAGGAAAAATAAGCTAAGGTGATTAGGCCTAGATGTCAACTCAAAAGCCCCAAAATATCACATGGATATGTGCCAAAAATCAGGCATAATTACCTCTCAAAGCATTGACCGACGTCCCTTTGTGACCATAGAGATAGAACGAGGGAAGAGTGCAAGAACTGTGAAAGCATTGATTGACTCAGGTGCTGCAACTAGTGCAGTTAGACTTTCCTACTGCCAAGACTTGCAGAACATCAATCCCATAGAAGCTTATCTCATAGGATTGGGAGGTGTGGAAACCCCTTGTTTGGGCAAGGTGGTATTTCCCATCTACCTTCAAGATGTTCCAATGAAAGTCAAAATGCTAGTGTGTCGAGATGAGGACCTTACGGAACCACTTGCCTTGGGTCAAGATTGGATTTATGACCATGCAGTCAACCTGAACCTCAGAAGTCAACTTCTTCAAGTTTGGGTACATGAACAATGCATTACATTAGAATTAGAAGACTGCATGCTCACAGATCATGGCACCACACACTCTCTTAGCTCCTCTAAGACTAATCTTCACGAGCAAGATGTTATATGTGCCAAAAACTCTATGATCCAGAAGGACTCAATCATGGAAGGACAGTCGCAAAGGCAAGAAAACCCTCCTTCTTTTTTGAAGAGTAATGCAACCATGGTAGTTCAACCTAAGAAGCATGCACAACAATTCAAGTCAACTACTATAGCAAATAGAAAGACACCATTCAACAAGAAAGCAGTTCCGGGCATGAGGCAGATCTGGGTACGCAAAGGAGAGCAACCACCAGCCTTGCCCCCACAAACCCCATCCAGGCAAGCCCACCAGGCCAGAAGACGAAGGAAGAAGCTTGGACAAGCTCAACCACAAGGTATCCGACAAATTTGGGTGCCTAAGAAATTAGTTGCAGCTCAACAGGGGCGATTACACATGTGGTTACCTAGGAAGCTCTTACGTCCGCAGCAACCTATGCTCTCCCATACGCAAAAAATTTCAACAAAGAAGCCAAGGCGAGGCAAAGGTCAGAGCCAGACACCAGGAACAAAAGGAGACCAACTAACCTCTCCAACGCGAGTTAGGCGACCAGCCACAAAGGTATGGGTTTGGAAGCCAAAAGCATCAGCGGCCCCTACAAGACCAAAGCACCAACCACAAGGGACATAACAGTCAAAAAACCAACCAAGGATGAATAGGCCAAAGGTGCTCACTACACAGTCGCAGATCATTCTCAAATGGATCCCTGTAAGGAGGAAGGGTCAGTTGTCATCTCGAGATCCAATGGATACCTCCACGATAGATAGCATCAACATCCACAAATAACATCGAAAGCCTCGATGAGTGACAACCATGTGCTCCTTGCACAACCCAGTCTTTTGCACCATTCAGGTCATGCATTTCCAAAGTATGCATTAATATAGGGCCACATTACATGGCCGTGCATAGACGCATTTGAGAGTCCCATGCACAAGAGCACATTGACATATGTCAACTAGTTTTGTTGATACTAACATCTATCTTCTTGTTTGGTGACATTGTTTCTTCAAGAAAAAAAAAAAAGAGAGAGGAAGCACTTGTTCCCAGGTTTGGCTCATGAAACATGAATGAGTCATGCTTAGTTGAAGGTGGAACTGTTGATTATTGAGCATTTATCAGTTTGGATAAAAGTGTGTCTCGGCTAGCAGATGATATAATTGCTGCCTTATCTAGTAGATGTCAAGAACTTGGCATG
Organism: Ceratopteris richardii; assembly: GCA_020310875.1. Classification (NCBI taxonomy): domain Eukaryota; kingdom Viridiplantae; phylum Streptophyta; class Polypodiopsida; order Polypodiales; family Pteridaceae; genus Ceratopteris; species Ceratopteris richardii. The sequence goes on from CM035436.1 coordinate 137,504,451, forward strand.
AACATGGCATCCACAACTATGGTTTCCTCTTACCATGGTAGGAGTGAAGAGCTTGAAGGTCCGCAACTTGAGTGATGCTTAACTACTGCATGTACGAGAGCATCCAAGGAGATATCTACAAGGGGTAGTTCTGGTACCCTGCAAATTTTTGTATGTATACTGGATGAGAAGACTCCTGCTTATGGTGAGCTAAAGAGAATATGTGAAACTAAGCTTGGTGTAGTTATCGCACGTTGTTTGTCAAGGAATATATAGAAATTCAATTCTCAGTATTTGGCAAATGATGCTTTGAAAAGAGGAGACAAGATCAGCCACTCAAAAGATCTTATCTGGACCATCAACACGGACATTCATCAACAATGTTCCATCCCAAAGGCCAACAACATGAAGAGATGAACATCGATCGACCTTCTCCATGGTAAGTATCTTTACTTTGGAAACATCATAACCATGATAGCTTAGGAAACCTCTTCGTCGGCATACCCTTGAGCACTTAGCTCAAGACCCCCAATTTTTGCACCATACTTCTTTCGATGCATTTTCCAAGTAAGCATGCATAGGGCTACATTACAAGGCCGTGCACAAGGCACACTTACCCATCATCCATTATGGGTTATGAGTACTTGGCATGACTACTATGAACATCATCTTTGGACGATCTGAGGTCATCAATGGAGACTCACAATGACACAGTCATGCTTGAATCCAAGGCAGAAGCACCTACCAAGGGACTACAACTTGCAAAGGCTCGTAGTGACAAATGAAGAACCGGACAACCAAACTTGCCACATTTGGAAGAGAGATGGCTCTGGTTCATCCCAATGGACACTCCCTCTCAAAGCAACCTAGAATAACCATTACAACAAGGGTCTATCAAGGATGATAGACTCGAGAGGGGGGGGAGTGTTGGAACTCAAGGTCAAGCATAAAACATGGAAGCACATCAAAGAAGTGGACATAGAAGAAGAGAGAGCAAGTAGGGAGCTCCAGGAAGTGTATGTCAAATTTTGAGAAGAATTCCCTACAAAAATAGTGATTTTCATCACTAAAAACCATTGTAAATACCATTTTCTATTTTTGTAACTCCATTTTGTTCAAGCCGAGGAGTCCTTGAGCTTGAGGAGTATTAGAACTATCATCCTACCAATTTTCATAATTTTTAGACTTTGTTTGAGCCCTCAAATAAGCCATGGAACCTAATTTTTAACTAGGCCAGACACTAGGTCTAGACAGGGCCAAAACTAGTCCAAAAACTATAAAAAGAGCTAGAGATCTTTAAGGTTAGCTTGTTAGAGAATAGAGCTTTGTAAGAGAACTCTTTTGGCAATCGAAGCTTTCCATTGTTCCTCTCTTTGATCTTACCTTGTGCGCGTGTGTGTGTATGTGTGTGCATGTTTGTGTGTTTTCACTCACGCACTCGTGCCTTCACTTGCCCGTGGTCTTCATACCGATCCTCACGTCTCCGTGGATTGACACGTAAAGGAGGTGGTGCTTACACTTGAGCTACACCAATTGTCTTTTCATCCGTTCCTGACTATCTTTCCAGGCTCTCGTTCGTTTCTTAGTTACACTCTTGGTTTCACTAATCTCGGCGCTCCTTTCTTGGCCTAAACCTTGGTTCTGCTGCAAAGCCTGAGCTCTAGTGACCACCTGTACTGGTGCAGTGGAAGTTACACTTCCTACAAAGTCTACGACTAACCCAATAAGGTTAATAGGAGTGATTTTTGGCATATTATTGGGATTCTTTGGGCAATCTCGTAAGAGATGCTCCTTTCCACAATCTTGACAAAAGCCCTGGATTGTTACTGACTGGGGTTGTGTAGGGGCAGGCAGTGGGCAATCACGAATGAGGTGATCTCCCTGACATCTATAGCATGGCCCTCTAGGGAATGGGGGTCGTACCTACCTAGGTTGAGGTCTAGGATTGGGATTTGTGTACATGATATTTGCATACTCTGGATCCCAACTAGGTTCACTCGGTTCTTCACTATAGTAGGATTTACCCTGTTTAGAAGACTGCATGTAGTAAGCCTGGGGGCTATCAATATGTGTAGAGTCAACGCTATGGTCACTGGGGTCACTTTCCAAAAGTAATGGAGTTACTAGGACTATAGCTCTATTCAAATTTTCTTCTGCAGCTGCGTACTTTACAGGAATCACATTGGCTGGAGCAGGAGGTTGTTGGGCTAGCACTGGTTGAGGTCTCTGTTGGGCCTGATATTGTGATTGGTAGGTTTGTTGAGGCCTAGTATACTGTTGTGGTGGGTACTGGTTCTGGTATCTTCCTTGTTGAGGGTATGGTTGTGGGTACGTTTGCCTAATTGCTTGCTTATTGTAGGGGAAATCTTGCGCGGTGTGATTGGTGTACCTCCATTCTATGGTATAGTACTGGCTACTAGAATTCACTTTGGGTTGAGCCATAATGGGACACATGTTTTCCATTAGGGGAAAAATGAACCCTGCATGGGCCTTGTAAGGATTCCTAATTTTTAGGGATTAAGATTAGCAAAAAGGGTATTAAGGCCAAAAAAAAAACACTAGTGGTTTTTGCAATAAAATATTTGCTCTAAAACTTATGCTCAGTCGAAATGAAGACGTGAGTATTTGTGTCCCTTGGATAAGATGTCACAAACGCCTACGATTGAGCCTTGTGTGTCTGTCACAAGAGGACAAAATCTCCTCCAAAGTGTGCACAGTCGTTGGAGTTCTAACGATCCTCGTGGATGTTCACGATTGAAGCGGGTGTGTCTGTCAATAAAAGACAAAAGATGAAGCAATAAATGAGGTGAGAGAGTGAGTGGACTAGCATAAAAAGACAAAATGGCTGGCGCAGTTCCGTGGCGGGATTCAATGTCCTCCGTTGGATTTGGCGATGATCGAATGGCCTGAGAAGAAGAAAGAACAACAACCATTAGATCAACAAAGCATCCAATGGATGGAATTTGAAATGAACCAAAACTCAAAAAATTATATCCTAGCCATTCCTTTTTTGTTCCATCCAACGAAGGAGAGATGAGCACGCATTTCTTCTTTAGATTCAAGATTCACCATTGGATCTTTGCCACATCCAATGGACCAAATTGTATGCCGACTCTACTTCTAAAATTAAACATGAGCCTTTGGATCATCGAATGGTTGTGGTTGAAACTCTAGGCCTAAAAACCACTTTTGTAGAGGAACTCATGGTTTTTAGTCATTCATACCACTTTTGACCACAACAAAACAAGGGAAGCCTATGCCTAGTCTAGGTGTAGACTATGGCCACCACCCTCTTCTCATTGGTCCATCACTAATCACCTCTTAATCTAAAAGGCCCATGTAGGGTTCATTTTTTCCCCTAATGCCATATGGTCACCTCCACAAGTATAGCATCTTTTTACTGGGGCAAATCTTGGAATTTTTTTACTTGAGACTCTTAGCTTCTGAGCTACTGTCTCAGTGAGTTGCTCAATGGATGTGGATTGAGTGGAAGAGAGGCTAGTAGAACTATCTGAATCTTTGTAGATTTTCGAAAGTTCTAATTCCTCCCCTAGTTTATCTTCAATGTCAATGCACATGCGTACACACTCTTCTATGGTTCTAGGGTCCTTCAAGTACACATACAATCTCAACTTTGTACTCAGTAGTCCATCTAGGAATAAAGCCACTTGTTTGGCTGGCATGGGTAACTCAAGAATCGGACATCTCTTTAGATATTGCCTAAACCTTGTTCTTGCAAGTCTGACGGTCTCTTGAGGTGTCTGCTTGAAGCTATGAATCAGTGAGGAAGAATTATGTCGTATACCACTCTTGGAGAATTCAGTAATGAACACCTCTAGAAGTTGGTCTATGTTCCTGAAGTGTCTCTCGTTTAGTGGTTGAAACCACTTAAGGGCTATGTTCCTAAGGGTTATACCAAAGGCATTGTATTGCGTGAATAGGTCCTCCACTTGTTCAACTCTCGTGCCTAAACTCGGCCACATGATCGTAGGGATCTCTTCTGCCATCAAAGTAGTTCTTCATGGATTTAACTAGCTGTGTAGGTCTCAAAGTCCTCGTGTGCTCCCTAGGTCTTGGTAGAGGAAATTCATCCGCATTTCTTTGGTTTCTTGGGGCTCTAGGTCTCTCAGTTTCCACTCTATCAGTCTCTGTTCTCATCCTTCCTCAATCCAGGGGGTTGGCAAAACTTACATCTGGCCTGTCTCTACTTCTATCCCTTTGAGCTCCATGAGCTTGGGATGTTCCAGCTCCTTGGTGGCCAAAAGAGGCATTAGATCTTGGTTGGGGAAAAATGAATTCACGCTTCCAAGTGTAGGCATGTCTATCATGTTCTGAGACCACAAAGATCCTCTCCGAAGTATTGTCTAAATAGGTCACTTTGCCTGGGCTATCAGGATCTTTGAACTAATAGATTGTGATTGTTTCTACCTCGTTTGGTTGATCAGGCTTATACCTCCAAAAGGCTTCATCAGTCTCTTGGTTCAAGAGCAAATCTATGCTCTTATTTTCTTGGGGAACCCACTCAGGATTGAGGATTCTCATTAGAACTGATTTGCCTCGAGGGGTTCTAGGCTCTACACCTATGTTCGCTTGCTCTAGGTCACCTATGTCTGTCTCTAGGATCACATTGCCAAATTCGTCTGTCCTATCTGGGTGACTGGTGACTACGTATATGGTTCCTTCTTTATCCAAGTAAGCACCATTCTCAAACTTGACTGCTGTGTGTTCTAGTCCAATGGGTTGATCAAGGTTTTTGATTTGGACCACCGATCTTCCTAGGCCGTCCTCATAGATGCAAGCACCTAATCGGTTGGTCCTAAGATATTCCAACTGAGTCTTGTAAGGGCCTTCAACCCTCTGTAGGTATGGCACACCTGAACTTCTTGTGGGTCTCTCCATACCATGAGACATCTCAGACCCGCTAGTTTCAGAGATAGGGTAGTGTGAATAGTGGCTCAACTGCTGGGCCCAAGACCTAGTAGTATGATTGACACTAGCCTCTAAAGACCTGAGACTCTGTCTATCTTTTCCTAGGTGTCATCCTGATCTAAGGTTCATATGCCTAATTGAACAAACCCCAAATTTTTCTTAAGTACAACCTCGTTGCTGAGTTCTTTTGTATTAATCACTTCTTCTTTTTACTTTTCTTAGGATGTCACTTCTTGTCCAATTAATCAACAAGGAACATTTAGGTTTTATTGCACGTGAGT
>CM035436.1:137514639-137527139 GCA_020310875.1 Ceratopteris richardii
ATGCCCATCTGTTGAAGATGTTTGTTGAGCTGCTCTCTTCCAAAAGCTTTAGTGAATATGTCAGCACAATTTGCCTCTGTTGGGCAATATTCTAGCTCCACAATTTCATCTTCAGTTAGCTCATGAATGTAATGGTACTGTACTTCTATATGCTTGGTGCGGGCATGAAATACTGGGTTCTTTGCAATAGCCATACAACTTTGATTATCACACTTGAGTACAGTCGCCATATTTGATGGAAAGCCTAGATCTGCAAGAATTCTCCTTAACCAAACTGCCTCACAAGAAGCAAAACAAGCTGCTTTGTACTCTGCTTCAGTGGAGGAGAGTGCGAGAGTTGGTTGCTTTCTACTTACCCAAGAAAATATTCCTGAACCAAGTGAGAAACAATATCCAGAAAGTGATTTTCTAGAATCACAATCTCCAGCCCAATCTGAATCACAATATCCTTGAAGTGTATCACCTGTGGTATAAAGAATACCAAAATCGAAGGTTCCTACATTGTACCTTAGAATTCGCATTCCAGCATTCCAGTGACTCTCCTTAGGTTTGTTGGAAAACCTACTTAATACTCCAACAACATAGCAAATGTCTGGTCTAGTGTTGCACAGAAAAATAAGACTTCCAATGAGCTTCCTATACTTCTTAGCATCTACATCAGGCATGTTATCATCCATAGATAGCTTATGATTTACCTCCATAGGTGTGCTAGTTGGCTTGCAGTCCATCATTCCAAATGCCTTGAGAATCTCTTTGGCATATTTTTGTTGTGAGATGAAAATGCCATCCTTCCTTTGCCATACTTCAATTCCCAGACAAAAATGGAGTAGACCTAAGTCTGTCATTTCAAACTCAGTTCCCAAGCTGATCCGAGTTTGATTGATGAGTTCTTGATGATCTCGTGTAATGATCAAATCATCTACATATAATTCGACAACAACTAGCTTGCTATCCCTTTTCATTACATACAAGTTAGCATCAGAAGTACTTCTTTCAAAACCCATATTTTTGAAAAAATGATCTATTCGTTGGTACCAAGCCCGTGGAGCTTGCTTAAGTCCATACAAAGCTTTCTTCAACTTGTAAACTTTATTTTCTGAATTGGGCACCTCAAAACCTGGTGGTTGAGATACATATACCTCCTCCTTGAGGTGACCATTCAAAAATGCAGATTTGACATCCATCTGGAAAATAGGCCAGGCCTTTTGTGCAACTACTACAAGTACCGTCCGAATAGTTGTCATGCGTGCTGTTGGTGCAAAAGTTTCTTGATTATCAAATCCTTCGATCTGTGAAAAACCCTGTGCAACTAATCTTGCCTTATACTTTTCTAATGTTCCATCTGCTTTATACTTAGCTTTCCAAATCCATTTAGTACCTATTACCTTCTTCTTTGGCGGCAAGTCAACTAGATCCCATGTATCATTTTTGAGTATACTATCATACTCTGACTGCATTGCCGCTCTCCAACCTAGATCATCAAGGGCTTCTTCAATGGTGGTAGGTTCCTTTGTCGAGCCCATGATATCTGCCATTAGAGCCATGTTAACAATGTGTTCTGAGGCTCTTCTTTGCTCCTCTATTCTCTTTGATCTTCGTAATCCATCCGATGATGATTCTGGTACATCTACATGTGGATTGTGATCATCAAAGAGCTGTTGTGCCCACTTCGGTAGTGGCTTACGCTATGCAGCTACAACTGGTTGGCTTTTTATTGAGGAAATTTCTCCATCAGATGTTTCCTCCTCCTCAACTTTAACCTGTCTTTTGATAGGCACAAGGTGAGATATTTCTCCGTTTGATGAGATAGTAGATTTACCTTTATCTTCTACTAAGTTTGGTCGTTCAAACTTCTAAAATACTGAGCATCTAGAGCCAACTTCAACTGATCCTCCATATCTAAAATATGGTATATGATTCTTGTTAAGAACTGTGCTGCATTCATAAACTTTCTCTACTGCCAATGCTTTGCTGCTTCCTTTAGTTGATCATGAATGTAGGGAGTTACATCCATTACTCCAAATGGTTTAGTCCCATCTTTATTGTTGAACATAATCAATGTAACTGGTTTATGCGGCATTGTATATCTTGGCAATTTTGGAAAACATAAGTACTGAAGAAACATCCTGGTGGCAAATTCTTCATTCTCTTTTCCTTTGAAGTCCATAAATTTTGGATATCCAGCATATGTTGCTGCATTCTTCTTGACAAAGCTGCCATCTAATTTGGTTGCCATGGAATAAAATTGAAGAGCTGTCCTGATGTGTTCTGCTTTGATGGTTATGTGGACCTCTTTATTGTCCTTGTCCTTAACTGAACATCTGAAGTATGCATCATTTCTTTGCCCAATTCCAACAGAATAGACATGACTTTTGATACTCTCTCAAAGTCTATAAAGAAGAGAGGTTCATCCAATAGTCTATGTAGCCCCATTGCCTTCCATCTTTTGTAATTAGCAGCCACTTTTTCGAATTTGTAGAATTCTTGACATAGCATGGTATATTTGTAACCTCCAACCCCTACTGTAAAGATATGCTGACCAATGATATTGATTGTTTCCCTCAGCTCTTTGGCTATCTGTTCAGCTTCTGGAATATCCTCTTCTTCATCAGATTCTAATTCCACATCTTCCACCACTGCTTCACTGTCTAAAAACCAATGTCCTCTTGACAATGTTACATAATCAGCTTTGAAGTTATGAATAGGTAGTTCTTTTGTATTCACCATTATGGAGGAAATATAACACATCACACCAAAAACTCCCACCACATAAGTTACAGGAGACATAAAAAATGAAAATATTTTTCTTGAGAAGAATAAATTTGAAAAAATAATTAGACTTTTTCTTATTACATCACAGGTGTAACTCAATTAAAGTGGTCATCACATGTGTAGCAAGATATCTAATGACTTGATAGAAAAAAGAAAATAATGAATGGAATTAAGAGAATCAAACATATATAAAAAGAGAAGGAAAAAAATATCAAAAGAAAAAAATAATTAAATAGTATCTCCATAGTTCTTCCCATATTGTAACCTCTATCTTGCTAGTGCTTTATAAATTAAAGAAGAAAATTCTATCATATATATAAAAGAATAATTGATATATATATATATATATATATATATATATATATATATATATATATATATATATATATATATATATATATATATATATATATATATATATATATATATATATATATATATATATATATATATATATATATATATATATATATAATAATAATAATTTTTTTTTTCTTTTATCTCTCTTCCCCTCCTATTCTTTTTTCGAGAAAAGGAATGAGGTAAAGTATATGGAAATAATTTCAAGGATGTCATGAATTCATTCATATGAAATTTTGAGTTCTTAAGTAAGAATCCAAAGTGTGTATCTGATGACAATATTGCCCTTTTCTTTCTCTGTGGCTCTTCATGCTTTTGAAGTGCTTTAGTATATTTGTCCTTATTTTCTATCCATTGAAACAGATCTCATTATTTCAGCCATAAATACTTGATTCCTGATGATTCTGCCTTTGGAGTAAAACAATCTTCTTTTGATGAATAGTACTCGGATGTCTTTGGTTTCTACACCCATTTCGTCTTGATGTCCAAATTTTTCTGATTATTCCTTGCTTCCCACCTATCAACTGTTTTTTTAGCAAGTTTGGTTTCTTCAATTTCCTTCTGTTTTCCTTTGAATTGGCTTTGATCATGGAGAAGTTCTTTCTGTGATTCCTTTGTGTCATCTATTGGAAAGGTAAATCTTTCCAAATCCAAGTCATAGATTTCCTGTTGAATTCCTTGTTCTTCATTACTCAACAAAAACATTAAAAATCTTTTGTCATTTATTGTCAATCTAAGCTTCATACTTTCAAAATCCAAAATTACTTTACCTTGTCTCAGCCATGGTTGTCCTAAAATCAGTTTCTCAGTCATCATATGATCAGGCCATTCTTCACAGTCTATTTTCATATTTTCTTCATTGAACTTAACTTCAATAGATGGTGAAGACAAACTTTGTATTATCTGGCCATCTAGTGTTTTGATAAATGTTTTGCTCTTATTCCTCTTGAATTTAAATTTATCCAACAATCTTGAACTTATCAAATTAACTTGTGCACTTGAATATATCAAAACCTTGATTTGCTCATTATGAAAACTCATTGTTATAACATGCAAATGCTCCCTTACCACTCTTGAAGATGTTTCACATAAGAAAACTTCTCTAAGTTCCTTAGCCTTTCTTATTCTTTCTTTTGCTTCTCGTTGAGCTTCATACCTAATTTTTTCCTCTTCTTTTTTCTTGTTTTGAGCTTGATGTATTCTTCTCCATTCCAGAGTAGTTAATGGAAAATCATGATTTCTCCATCTATATTAGCTAATTGGACAGCTCCACTGTTACTGATTTGGTAGATAATGTAAGGTCCATGTCCCTTCTTCTGAAATTTTTTCTGATGTTCTTTCAATGTATATGCCAAAACTAAATCCCCTTCTTGCAAATCCTTTTCTTTAATATGAACATCATGATATGCTTTTTGTCTCCTTTTATCTACATATATGCTCATAATTGCTTGAAGTCTAGAAACTCCAAGTTTTACCAATTCCACTACCCTTTCAGATAATTCATGTCTAGTCCACTTGTATTGATTCCCCACCTTCAATGTTGGTATGAGAAATTCTAAGGGTAATACTACATTTTGTCCATATACCAAATTAAATGGTGTTGTACCAATAGCAGTTTTGTATGCAACTCTATAAGCCCATAGAACATGATTAAGTTGTAAATCCCAATCATTCCTATTTGTGTTTACCAATTTTGTCAAAACAGTACAAAGCACTTTATTAGTACTTTCTGCTAATCCATTTGCTTGTGGATGATAAGGGGCTGACTTTCTATGATTAATCATGAAATACTCAGTTATATTTTCAATTACTTGGTTTAAAAAATGAGTCCCCCTATCACTTACAATTGGTAATCCAAATCTTATGATAATATTTTCATAAATAAATCGTGCAGTGGTTTGAGCATCATTTCTTTTTGTAGCCTTAGCCTTTGCCTATTTGGTCAGGTAATCTATGGCTACAAGTATATATTCAGCATGAGACTGTTTTGCAGGAGGATGGATAGGTCCAATGAAATCCAAACCCCATTTGCTAAATGCTCTTGCTGAAATAAGTGGTACTAATGGCATATCATCTCTTTTACTTGGTTGATTTACTCTTTGACAAATATCACATCTTTTCACATATGTTCTTGCATTAAGAAAGAGAGTTGGCCACCAAAAACCAGAATATAAAATGATTTTAGCAGTCCTTTCTCCTAAAAAATGTCCTCCTGCCACTCTAGAATGTGCCATCTCTAACATTTCCATATACTTATCTTCAGGAACACATATTCTTAGATATCCATCCATTCCTTTCTTGTACAATTGGTCTCCTATCAATTGATACTCCTCAAAAATTGCCTATAAATTTCTAAATTTTACACTAACTTTTACTGGCTCCAATGGTTTATTAATTCTTAACTCCTCAACTATGTTTGCACTCCAATCTGGATTTTTCTGGAACCAGTACAAAGCTGTAATTTTTGAATTTTGCAAAGATTGACATTTAAAACAATTAGAAACATATTTCTCCACATCTTGACTCTTTGTAGGCCAATGTACACCCATTCTATGATTGTTTAAAGTAACCACCATGGAAGCATGAGTACATGGATTCCAACAATGAGCTTTTCTTAGATATTCCTGCTGCTCATCGTCTGGAGTACAATATTCCAGTATACCAATATGATTTATATGATACAAGTGCCCAACTAGTAATACAAAGCTCCTACTTTGTAATACCAAATGTGTTTTGTTTTCATGTGTTCTAGAAGCTCCCATGGTTAGCAAAGGCACCAAATTCATTGCCCAATCAGGAATACTTTCTATTTTGAACAGATATGCATCTGGTTATTCATCATCTAAAGGTGAGTTTGGCTCTCTGGTTTGTATCCTGGATGTTGGGAATTATGGATGGACACATCAAGAGAATGAGTAGGTACTGCCAAATCTTGCTTTGTACCAGTGCTTTGATGCTTCAGAGTTGATAAGTGGACCTTCTTAGCTTTCCAATGACACCATAAAATGGGCTATGTACTTTGGAAATGATGTATGAAAAGGTTGAATCAAACCAGACAACTTTGAACTTCAAGTCTTCAAGAAAACCTTCTATTTTTGGCAAGACACCTACTGTATCTTTTGCTCAGCATGACCAGCACAGTAGGAATTGGAAAACTTCCTTTTAGGGTTATCTAATTAGCTTAGCAAGCTAAATATTCCAAGTGGAATTACTAACTATGCTAAGAGAAATTAATTTAGCAAGTAAACCTTTACCCTCGATATTTTAGGACTGTTGCAGACTTTGACTAGTGATCACTTTGATGAACTTTTCTTTGAAATGGCTAAATAGAAATCCTTCAAATTTTGATAATATGTAGAAAGCAATGAGCTGGTTCCAACAAGCTATAGATCTTTGAATTTAGTCGAGAGATGAGTGAGATATGATCTCCACAAGTTGACAGACTTTCAGACACTATGATAGAGAGCTCAGAAACGAACAATGTAGATATATGTATTAATGAACACTGTTGTACAATGCCATAGGCATGAAGATCATTGCCTAATGGTGTAGACAAGTGTGGGCTAGAGTGTAGGCCTCACACACACACTCAGAGATGGGACTGAGGAGATCGGAAAGTGACTCATACGCTCCGGCTTTTTGAGTTGATCTTTTTATAGAGGTTGAGTTCAAAGTTTGAATTTGAATTCAAACTTTGGCTCTCTATAATCATGCTCCAACATCCTAGGAGATATTCTCTCTAATTGATTGATGCTTTACAACTAATAAAATCCACGACTCCCTTGGGTAGGTGGTTACAAAGATTCCAAGTCAAATATGACTTTTACAAAGAGTGAATGGGTAATTATCTTCTAGCATTGGTTCTCATGCTTCTCCATATGTGTATGGTCTTTAAGCCAAATGTGTAGGCTTGTGAATTTCACCAACAGCTCCCCCTCAAGCCAAACATTTTGGCTTGGTCTTCATCTTCAGTCTTCATGTATATCCTGCAATCCAATCATTGATTTGAATCTACAAAGTTTGGTTCCATCCAATGCTTTAGTTAACAAATCTACACACTGCATGTTGGTTGATACATATGTTAGTTGAATATCCTTGCTTAATAGCTTCTCTCTCACATAATGGTAATGGACCTCTATATTCTTGGTCCTAGCATTGAAACTATGTATCAGTGTAGCCGTACTATGTTTAATTCCAGTTTTGGAGAATTCTCATATAAAGGCCTAAAGGAAGGATTCCATTTTTGGATACATTTCCTTTCTCAATGGGATGAACCAAGATAATGCAGGTCCAGTTAGGGTTAGCCCAAATGCTTCAAATTGTACTTTGTAATCCTCTACTTCTTCTGCCCTAATTAATTGTCTGAATTCTGTAGCACGAGCATGAGGATCAGAATACCCTTCATATTGATTCCTCATGCATTTAGCTACTTGATTGGGCCTGAGCATTCTTCCCAGGTTTTGCCACTGCTGTCTCCTTCTGATGGGAAAATCAGGTATTCCCTGTGCTTCTCTTTCAAAAGGATTTGGAGAAGTGTATAATCTCCTTCCTTTTTGTGGTTCAGTAGAAGTATGATTTCATTTTGTTTTGGCAAGTCTGTTTGCCCTAGGTCTTGTTCCCAAGTTCTTTTGTCTGCACATTGTCCTAGGTCATTAGAATTTTTAGGATCTTGTGAAAATATGTACACACATCCCTTTCTATCCTCATATCTACCATCCCTAAATTGTGCCACTGACATTATATTTAAGGGAATTTCTAAGTTTCTCATCCTAATGAGAAACTTATGCATACCATCTTGATACACATAGGCTCCAAACCTATTTGTATACATGTACTTGAGGATATTTCTAAAGTCACTAGTTTCTGGTGTTTCATTTGTCTCATTTAAATTTTCCATGTTAATTGTCTGTCCCAAATCCCTTTCTTGTGGTTCACCTGACTCTATCTCTTTCCTTTTTAACTCTTGTGTATCTGGTAATATCAGTTTATTACCAGATCTGAGAATCATTCACTTAACTGTATTAAATTCCTTCAAAACACTAAAATTTATAATTGATTGTAGCAAAATGTAACTATCATTTGCGAGAATCGTGTTTTTTTATGAACTATCATTTGCGAGAATCGTGTTTTTCACGATTCTATGATGGGAATCGTGTTTTTCACGATTCTATGATGGGAATCGTGTTTTTCACGATTCTATGATGGGAATCGTGTTTTTCACGATTCTATAATTTATTTTTATGAACTATCATTTGCGAGAATCGTGTTTTTCACGATTCTATGATGGGAATCGTGTTTTTCACGATTCTGTGATGGGAATTGTGTTTTTCACGATTCTGCGATGGGAATCGTGTTTTTCATGATTCTGCGTTGGGAATTGTGTTTTTCACGATTCTGTGATGGGAATCGTGTTTTTCACGATTCTGTGACCCAGACAATCCTGATTGCTCACAATCGTACAAAACACGATTTTCTGATGAAAATCGTACTCTGGGGATCGTGATTTTGAGTTTTGTCACAGAATCACGATTCTATGCAGATTCCTTGTAATTTTTTGGATTTTGACTTTTTGAATTATTTTCACACTATTAGGAGCACCTTATCAAAATATTAACATGCAATAACGAACTCATAATAGAATGGCAATTTATCATGCAAAAAATGTTGGAGATAGACGTCTGCGGAAGCACGCGAACAGCACAAGGAAGAAGAAGAAGCTTCGAGCACAAACACACAATACTGAATGTATTACTAGAGAATGTACAAAGATAAGTAGCCCATTAGGGCAATAGGCGTATATACAAGCCGGGGGAAAAAACCTCCTAAAGAGGGAAAAAAGTGCCCCGGCGGTCCTAGAGTGTTCACACACATCACTACCTAAATATATCAACAAATCCCCCCTGGGAGTGATGCGGTGAACAAGGAGCTGGCACTCATGTATAAGGAAGTGCCAAGCTATGTGGAAATCACTCCACAAAAGGAAGTAAGCCCAAAGCTTTGCGGAAAGCTTCAAACTTCTCCCTAGGCAGAGCCTTCGTGAAAAGGTCTGCAATGTTCTCCTGCGTGGGCACATAGGCCAAGCTGATCTCCCTAGCAGAGAACCTCTCCCTGACATAGTGATAATGCACCTCAATGTGCTTAGTGCGAGCATGGAACACAGGGTTCCTCGCAACTGCCAATGCGCTCTGACTGTCAGTGAAGATGGTGGTGGCAGAAGACTGGCCAACACCCAAATCAGCCATAAGGCGTCTGAGCCACACACACTCAATAGTCGCTGTGAAAGCTGCCCTATACTCAGCCTCACAACTGGAAGTGGCCACAGTAGGCTGCTTCTTGCTCAATCAAGATATACATGAGCTACCAAGCATGAAGCAAAAGCCACTGGTGGACACACGAGTGTCATAGCAACCAGCCCAATCTGAGTTAGAAAAAGCATGCAAATCTGGCGGTAGTGATCCCCCCTTGGGATAAAACAACCCAAGTAGCCGAGTACCACTCAAGTAGCGAAAGATGCGCTTAACCGCCTTCCAATGCGTGACTCCTGGGCGATGCATAAACCTGCTCATCTATGAAACAGAAAACTGAATATCTGGCCGAGTAATGCATAAGTAAATCAAGCATCCAACAGCCTGCTGATAGAGAACAACATCAAATGCATCTCCAGCATCATGAAGACTCAATCGTAAACCTGTCTCCATAGGAGTGGCAATAGGCTTACATTATTCAAGGCCAAAACGCTGCAATAATGTGTCAATATATTTCGTTTGACACAAAGCCATTCCACCATCAACTTGCATAAACTGAATGCCCAAATAGTGATGCAAATGCCCCAAATCAGACATCTCAAATGAGGCATGCAAATCAGCCTTGAAATCAGCAATATGCTTCTCAATAGGACCAGTGAGCAGCATTGAGATCATGGATTGTACACCTGTCATCAACGAATTTCACAACCAAGCCAATCTTGGCTAATGCAGAAACTGATAACAGATTCTTTTTGATCCCTGGCACAAATAAAGCATCTGACAAAGTGAAAGAACTACCATCAGCAGTAGTCAGAATGATCTTACCAACTCCCATAACAGGATAAGAGGAGTTATTGGCGCATGTGACAGTATTCCCTATAGGGGCAGGCTCGAGTGAAGAGAAGAAATTGCGCTGCGAGGTAATATGTTTGGTCGCCCCACTGTCAAAGTACCAAACATCTGAGTCTACTGCAGACATGCACTGATCATGAGAAGATGGGTCAAAACTGCAGACAGTAGTAAACGCCCATTCTTCTTCCTCCACAAGATTTGTAGACTCTGTTTTTGGTGTAGAGGCCTCTGCAACAACCATTCTAGCCTCTTTCTTCTTTGCCTCTTTAGCAGCCAGTTTTGGACAGTTCTTTATGATATGATCATTGCCTTTACAGTACTTACATAGTAGAAGAGCTCCATTTTCCTTTGCCCTTCTGACTAGCCAGGAAAGCTTGATCTGCAACTCGCATAATGGACCTGTTCTGCCTGGACTGATCTTCCTGCAATAGAACAGAGACTAACTCCTCAAATGATAAGGCATTCGGATTGCCTTTCATCATCAACCGAATAGTAGAAGCAAAACTCTGATATGAGTCAGGAAGACCATTCAAAACGGTCTGCACAAGTGAGCTATCTGGTATAACCTCATCAGCAGAAATCAACTGTTCCTTCAAATCTTTGATCTTTGTTAGGAAACTGTCCATAGAATCACCTTCATTCATGTGCTCACTCTCCAACTGTTTTCGGAGATAAGCAACACGAGCCTCATTCCTAGCTTGGTACAATGTGGTAAGTGTATCCCAAGCATCCCTAGCTATTCTGCAAGAGCGTATGTGAGGAATAATGGCACGTTTGACAAACAAAGCTATCAATGCATATGCCTGGGCATCTCTGCCATCCCAACGAATCTGCTCTGCAGTAGGTGCAACAGAAACAGCAGCACGAACAGGAATCTGCACAATATCATCTTCGACACCATCTTCATCAACTCAAGCACCTCCAGCACCTATATTTGTAGTACCTGTAGTCCAAGGTGTAACAGGACGTCTTTCAACACCCTGCACAATGTTCCACAGTCCTTTTGCAACCAATACATGTCGCATCATATAAGCCCATAATGGGTAGTTGGTACCATCCAACTTATCCTCAACAGACAACATACGGAATACATCACTGCTTTCAGCCATGGTCGGTGACTAAAATAACTTGATGCAGAAAATTGACTGTATCTCAAAAAGTTGAACGGAACTACCCAGACGAGTTCTGCTAGACCTGTAGCAGACTTCGAGACACTTAAACTGGCGAACAGAAACTGGTATATACCTTTGGCACAAAAGGACAAAATAGCCTGCACAAGCACTGCGATAGTACGTTCGGAGGCCGAAACGAGCTCAGATCACGATTTCGGAACCAGATAGCAAAGCTATTTTGATCTCGGAAACACCCTGAGTATGCTCACCAAATTTCGTGTGAATCTGAGACTGCAAACGGAGGAGTGTCGACGGCTCCCTAGAAGAAGCGACGACCTGCTCTGATACCAATTGTTGGAGATAGACGTCTACGAAAGCACGCGAACAACACAAGGAAGAAGAAGAAGCTTCGAGCACAAACACACAATACTGAATGTATTACTAGAGAATGTACAAAGATAAGTAGCCCATTAGGGCAATAGGCGTATATACAAGCCGGGGGAAAAAAACCTCCTAAAGAGGGAAAAAAGTGCCCCGGCGGTCCTAGAGTGTTCACACACATCACTACCTAAATATATCAACAAAAAATTCAAAAATCCTGAAAACCGTGATTCTGTGTTTTCAACAATTTTCTGTGTTTTCCATCTTTACCCAATATTTCCAACTTGAAAATATGTGAAAATTTATTGTGAAGAAGATTACCTTGTTGCCTGATCAAAGAATTTCCCAGAAGTTGTGTGAATGCAGAAAGTCACAAATCTGATTGCTCTCTTCACTCACTCTCTCACTCAAATGACTAATTTTGTTGTGAAATATGCACCACTCAACTATTCACAAGAGATTAGAATTGAAAAAAAAACAGTACCTTTATTCTATATTTTTTTGAATTTTTTTATTTTCTGATTTTTTCTTCAACTTATTCTCTTCCCAAATTTAACACCAACCTCATGCAAAACCTCATTAGTAAATTTTTTTTTTGAATTTTTATTAAATTTTATGAATTTTTTTAGTAATTTTGTCCCTAAATCAAGGAAAACACTTCACTTAGGGTTTTCTTGTTTCAAGATCCAATGATCTTTTGACTTATGATTGGCTCTACTCACTATGCTTGCAATCTCAAAATGGAAATAGAGCTTTTCAAGAAAATATGTGTTAAAAA